>CANSZD010003311.1:0-230985 GCA_947648045.1 Beta corolliflora
CTGCACCCCGCTGATCCACCCTCGCCACCTCCTCCACCCGTTTGCCCGGCCACCCCGGCCACCAAACCGGCCCATAGCCCGGCCGTGACCCCACCGTGGCGGCCCCCGCCCCGCACCCCAGAAACCTCCGCCGACACAAAAAAAAATCGATCAAATTGCAATAATAATATATGACAAGTTTTGAACGTAATATAATAATTAACTTTAAATATGTATATATTTAATAATGTAAAAAGTGTACATAGAATTGATACAAACTAGCTAGTAGATGTATCATAAGCAATCATCGCAAATGTGGGGCGCCAACTTATCCCGAACTTCATGTAATTAAGTACGTAAGTGAAGGCCCTCAAACGTGGTGTGTTATTCACATAAACCTTGCAAAACGACCAAGAATAAACACATAATATAAAATTCAATCATTTACAAGTAGTTAGTAGTTCTAAAAATGACATATACCTTCCCGAAATTCAATCAAAAACAAATGCAAGCCTAAAACTCTACACATTAGTTATATTATACCTTATATTATCATATTGAAAAAGAAAATGGAGTTAAATGAAGCGATAAGAAATGCAATTGGATGCGAAAAAGGCAAAAATAGGCCTAAAATGCCCTTTTTCGTTCCCAAAATTCAACCTACAACAATTGCAAACCTAAAAGTCTACACAATAGTTACATTATGCCTCATATTATCATGTTCAAAATGAATTTGGGGTTAAATGACTCGATAAATACGATTTGGAAGCGTAAAAGGCAAAATAGGCCTAAAAATGACATTTTTAGTTCCCAAAATTCAACCTACAACAATTGCAAACCTAAAAATCTACACAATAGTTACATTATACCTCATATAATCATGTTCAAAAATAATTTGGGGTTAAATGACTCGATAAGTACGATTTGGAGCGAAAAGGCAAAATTAGGCCTAAAATGACCTTTTCGTTCCCGAAATGTAACCAACAACAAATGCAAGCCTAAAACTCTACACAATAGTTACATTATACCTCATATAATCATGTTCAAAAAGAATTTGGGGTTAAATGACTCGATAAGTACGATTTGGAAGCGAAAAGGCTAAAATAGGCCTAAAATGCCCTTTTCGTTCCCAAATTTAACCTACAACAATTGCAAACCTAAAACTCTACACAATAGTTACATTATACCTCATATAATCATGTTCACAAAGAATTTGGGGTTAAATGACTCGATAAGTACGATTCGGAGCGAAAAGGCTAAATTAGGCCTAAAATGACCCGAGAATCGGGTCACATGGCAATGGAATGCCCATCGGTAGTAGCGGCGGAGATAGTGAGAAGTGTTACAAATGTGGAGAGCATTCCATTGCCATGTGACCTCCTCTCCACATTTGTAACACGATCCCACCACCCCGCCACTTCTTGACGCTGCTCCTCGTTGCCATGTAGGCGTAAAATAACCTTTGATTTTTCGTTTCGAAATTGAACCAGAATAGATGGAAGCCTAAAAATCTACTCAATAGTTACATTATACCTAAGCCCTCCCCCATCCCCACTTGACACCCCCACCTTTAGATAAGTACGATTTGGAAGCGAAAAGGCAAAACTAGGCCTAACATGACCTTTTCGTTCCCGAAATGCAACCAACAACAAATGCGAGCCTAAAACTCTACACAATAGTTACATTATACCTCATATAATCATGTTCACAAAAGAATTTGGGGTTAAATGACTCGATAAGTACGATTCGGAAGCGAAAAGGCTATATTAGGCCTAAAATGACCCGAGAATCGGGTCACATGGCAATGGAATGCCCCATCGGTGGTAGCGGCGGAGATAGTGAGAAGTGTTACAAATGTGGAGAGCATTCCATTGCCATGTGACCTCGTTCTCCACATTTGTAACACGGTCCCACCGCCCCGGCCCTCTTGCCCTGCTTGGCTCCTCATTTGCCATGTAGGCGTAAAATGACCTTTGATTTTTCGTTTCGAAGCCTAAAAATCTACATAGTTACATTATAAAACAAAAAGAAAATGAAAGATAGTAGTGATACCAAACATGGAGTTAAATGACTCGAGAAACATGAATTGGAGGCGAAAAGGCAAAAATAGGGCTAAAATCACATTTATGTTCTCGATATACAACCAACGACAAATGCAAGCCTAAGAATCTACATAATAGTTACATTATACCTCATATTATCATGTTCAAAATGAAATTGGGGTTAAATGAATCGATAATACGAATTGGACGTGAAAGGCGAAAATAGGGCTAAAATGCCCTTTTAGTTCCCAAAATTCAACCTACAACAATTGCAAACCTAAAAATCTACACAATAGTTACATTATGCCTCATATTATCATGTTGAAAATGCATTTGGGGTTAAATGACTCGATAAGTACGATTTGGAGGCGAAAATGCAAAATTGGAGAAATTACCGATTGAGTTTATGTCTCATGATTTATTGACCTTCGCCGTTTCTTAGGATCCTCGAGTACATGTATCCCTTAAGTGTGATCTACACGCATATAGTTCTCCGACATATTCACATCATCTTCCACACTATTTTCGGGATAGGTAAAGGGGGAGGTCCTCGAAATGCATCATATTCTTCCTCATTATCAACATCACCAATCTGAGGATACTCCTTTTACCGGGTACAACAATTGACCACTTATTATCGGCGGGATCGGTTACAAAAAAAACTTGCTTAACTTGTGATGCAATTACAAATGGCTCCTCGGGTTTCACGTAGACGACTAAGGTCGACGAGTGAATCGCGAGGATCATCTTTTCTTACGCAACGTCGATTATCGTCGACCCACTTGCAACCGAGAGGCAAATATTAAAAGTACAGTAGTCCGGCTCCCGTATTTCTTCTATTCGCCCATAATAATTGCTTTCGGCATGTACGGGCGACTTATCCTTCGAGCTTGCGTATTGTGTAGGCGCGCCACAAGTGAAACACCGCTTATTTTTGTTGCGATGTTGACTTCGGATCTTGACGTTCGGTCCAAAACGTATACCCATTAATATCATAACCCTCATAGGCGTACGGCTTCACGAG
The DNA here is from genome assembly GCA_947648045.1 of Beta corolliflora. Classification (NCBI taxonomy): domain Eukaryota; kingdom Viridiplantae; phylum Streptophyta; class Magnoliopsida; order Caryophyllales; family Amaranthaceae; genus Beta; species Beta corolliflora. The sequence continues at coordinate 3,046 of CANSZD010003311.1, forward strand.
GACCAAATGCTAACCACTTGTTTGTTTCGGGAACACTTTCATCCAAATCATTCCTTTACTCGTTTATGAAACCAATCAATGAAAGTCTTGTTATGCATTTGCGTCGATACCTAACTCCTTTTCGGGGATTGCTAACACGTAATTCCTCCATATGTTCATTTAAATAAGGATGGACAGTTTGCTACGTGATGCGATACAAATAAGTGAGCTTGTTTACGCTTTTCTACGGAAGGTGTGATCGATTTTGAACCAATTGTGCCCTTGCCCTCAAGTACGCCCTCGTGTCGGGATGTCGGAAGTCAACGGGATCAACACTGGCAAAATACTCGGCCACAAAATTCGATCTCTTCACCTGACCCCTTGAATTATACTACCTTACGGTTGTGCGGGATTCGAACTTTATCCTTGAAAGTGCCCATATATCTCTCGAAAGGATAGCACCACCTCAAAACAACTTTGGACCACACGGCTTAATTTCTCGAACTAGATGGATAATGAGATGGACCATAATGTCGAAAGAATGCGGGGGAAAAAACATCTCGAATTTGCATAGAGTTTCAACTACTCGGCTGCAAGGAATCGAGGGTCGACGGTTCTAGGACTTTCTTTGCATATTGTATGGAAAAATGAACAAAGTTCGGTAATGGTGTGCCTCGCATGCTTTGGAAGTATCCCGCAATTGCGATCGGTAAGAATACTTGCATCATGACATGACAATCGTGAGATTTCATACTCGATAACTTCAATTCACCATTTAAGGTATACAAACCGCTTCGTATTCGATGAGTAGCCGGTTGGGACCTTAATGCCATACAATGACTCGTAAAAAATCCGTTTCTCTCGCACGTGACATCGTGTAGCAAGGCAGTGGCAAATAATTCTTCTCAGAATCCTCCACTTTCTTTTTACTTTTCGAGTTTCATCATCAACCCTTTCCTCCACTACTTTCTTCTTCCTTAGTCCCTTTTAAGAGCCCTGACTACGGTCGAAGCCCTGTTTTTCGAGTAAAGTCGTGACGCCTTAACATCTTTTGTCTTGCCGGGAATATTCATAAGTGTCGTAAGAATAGCTTCCGAAACATTCTTCTCCATGTGCATGACATCCAAACAATGTCGACCTTTAGATCTTTCCGATATGGGAGTTTCCAAAAATGGACTCCTTTTTCCATAATCCGTAGGTCGATCAACCTCACTAGCGGGTTTACCAAAGATTGTTTCAATGCCCTTCACTGATTATAAACTTCGGTACCGGTTAATGGTCTATGAGCGACTTCTTCTTCAGTTAGTCCCATCGAATGCCTTCTTCTTAAACCTATAGGGATGGTCGCGTCGGGGTGCCTTCGTGTGCGCATATACACATGTTTGCGGCCCTTAAGGTGTGTAGATTTCATGTCATCTACCTAAATTGGGCGGGGTTGTTTTCCTCTCGTCTTATACCCGGATAAGTTCCCGTAAATTTGGATAATCGTTCATAGTACAAAAAAGCATGGCACGCGAGTGAACATCTCATTAGCATACGCATCAAATACTAACACTCCTTCGTTCCACATCTTACGTAAATCTTGACAAGTGGTTGGAGGTATACATCGATGTCATTTCCGGGTTGTTTGGGCCCAGATATAAGAAGCGACGGCATCATGTACTTGCGTTTCATGCCTGACCAAGGAGCGAGTTATAAACCACTTAAGACCACTGGCCATGTACTATCTTTCTTAAGCGAGATTGCCGAAAGGGTTCATGCAATCCGTACATAATCGAGCCTCGGATTCTATCCTCGTTACCAAATGCCTTATGCACCCTGTTGATACTTTTCCACTCGGGCGAATCGGTCGGATGCTTGAAGCGGGCAGTCTTTCTTCCTACGATCCGCATGCCACCTCGGAATTCTTCGCATCTCCTTTAATTGAGAACATGCGCTTAAATCTAGGTATTATGGGTAAATACCCTGACACCTTAGGCTGGTGGTCCTTCACTACCTCCCGGCTCCTTCACGCTTGTACCTCGACAATCCACAGCGTGAACACTCATGTAAATGCTCATACTCATTACGATAAAGCACACAATCGTTAGGACGAGCATGTATCCGCTCGTACTCTAGCCAGAAAGGACACATCGGTTTCTTCGCATAATAGTACGACTTTGGCGGTTCATTTCCATCGGGGAGCATATCGGCTAAAACTTCCAACAACGATGTGAAACTAGAGTCCGTCCAACCGGCTTTCGACTTAATGTTGAACGGTGTTATCACCGCGGAAAGTTTGGTGTACTTTGTACAACTTGGATACAACGGCTTTTCGGCGGCCTCGGACATAGACTCAAAAATACGAGGTCGTTTACACGGCCGATCTTTAACCTCGTGTATCATCTCGTCTACCCGATCCCTATCATCATCTGCAAACTCATCATCCAAATTCTCATCCCCGAACTCATCATCCTTCTTTTCTTCACATACATCATTCATTACTCTAGAGCTTCCTATATACTTCCCCTGCTCACCATGCCAAACCCATACGTGGTATTGAGGCCTAAACCCACGACGAAAGACATGCTCCCCTAACCACATGTATACTACTAACCTTGCTCACATTTCTACAATCGAAACAAGGACAATAAAAGTCGATTGCTCCCAGAGGATGCTTGATATTGTAATGCGGTTGTACAGAATTCCGAGACCCCTTTCACAAACTCAATCGATTCACGACTACCATACATCCAAGTACGATCCATCTCATTCAAGAAGACCTCCAATAATTAAACACTGACCATTCATTATAATGCATCAATCATTATTTAAGTACATACACTCACATATCATCATATCACACACGTATAGAAGCGATCTAAGATAGTGACATGTTCAATTGTATGCATGCGGCCGAAGGTCCTTATCACTCCAACCTAACCCGTCCTTGGACGTCTAATCTCACTAGTGAATGTGTGCTGACTTTTTCAATTCTAAGGAAAATCCGGCGAGCATTTCCCTACGAGTTCTCCAAGTACCCAATGTAGATAATTGCTTATCTACATATGTACCCGAGAGAACAATGTAGAGAAACGATGAGCCAAGATTTTCCTCGAGTTGAAAGAAGACACACATTCACCACCTAAGTGAGATCAAGCGTCCCAAGAACGATCCCAAAGGGGACTATTCAAGACTTACTCCTAATGAGTAAGTCTTGAGCGAGTATCTAGGCATATGATGACAATTCAAACAACTTGTAGATTTCATAGCTAAATTACATTGCGTTTTCATACAATCTCATATCAAGAAATATACATACATTATAAGAAATACATATATATATCAATAAATTATCATAACTTAATCAAATTGAATCACATGACAACTTTGTCTCATCAACAAATTAAATCAAACAAAAAAGACAACGAAATTAAACTAGTTACCTCTTAACACCAATGATAAGCAATGAAGAGAGTAGAGATAGTTGGAACTTTATTTGCCTTCCTAAGCCTCTTCTTCCTACTAATTAACAAAACCCACATTGCACATTAATCATTTAATTCAATTAAGAAAAACAAAACTAACTTAAAAACATTAATTCATACTTAACTAAGCAAAAAATTAGCTAAACCCAAGAGCTAGCAATGAAGAAAGAGTAGGGCGGTGGTGGTGGTAGTTGTTCTTTGCCGCTTGTGGGTGGTGGCGCTGCGTAGTGGTGGAGGAGCTCCACACCCCTAAACCCACAAAATGGTGGAGAAGAGAAGAGAAAAGAAGAGAAGAGAAGCTAAGAGAAGAGAAGAGAGGTGAAGAAAGAGAAGGGTTGTGGTGGTGAAGCAATGTGGGTGCTCGGCGTCGGGGCTCCGGTGATGGGGCGTTAGGGTTAATGTGCGAGTGAGTGAGAGGGAGGGAGGGGTTTTCGCTTCGTCAAATGCGTGCAAGGGAGGGAAATTTAGAAGGACTGTACATGTGTGTATGTGCGCAAAACTGGAGATATGGGATGGGATCAGAAGGGCTGCGGTTAGTCTAGAAAACGCAACCCTTCGTTTATGAAGGGCTGCGGTTTTCGGGCTAACCGCAACCCTTCATTAGTAGACTGCGGTTAGCCTCAAAACCGCTGGCCCTTCATCTTGCATGAAGGGCTGCGATTTCTTGTTAACCGCTGTCCCTTCATCTAAGAAGGAGGGCTGCGTTTTTAATAAAAGCGGCCCTTCTTCACGGCCCTTCCTTGTTTTTCCCCTAGTGGTTCCTTCTTTGTGCTTGTTGGATCCGAGAGGGATCCCTTCACACTTTCTTCGAAGGCTTGTGATGCGCAAGTACTATCTGCGAGATCCTTCTCCCTGACTTGCTTCAGGATTGTTGACAACTTGGCATGTGTCCTGCTCCATCTTTCGCCGACTCTGTACGTAGGTGCGGCATGTCGGGATTAAGCTCTTGAATAATTCGTTGAATGTCTAGTTGAACTGATCGACTATTCTCTCTGGGTTAGTTCCGAGAGGTTGAGGCTGTTCTGCTCATCCCGAGAGGTAGATCCCTCATCTTCCTAATGAGTTGGTTCCACACTAGGTGTGGTATGACGACGAGGATGGGAGCTCTTCGACCCGAGTGATAAGCTCTTGTTTTTGTTTAGTCGGGTGCCATGTTGCTCTCGGTATGTGACTTTGAGATGTAGCATCCCCACAGACGGCGCCAAACTGTTTCCGCCTCGAAACTGTCAAAGATGATTATAGTGTTGAAAGTCTTGAAATCCCGAGAAGGTGCGAGGTGCCTTGAGGAAGGGGTCTCCGACCATCTGCAAAATACAAGGAAAAGCGGCTCGGGTGTGCCGGGAAAGCCCCTCCGACGCTCAAGTCGGTTGAGATTGAGGTAGAGAGAGAAAGTGAATAGTTGTAGAGAGATGCTCGCTTTTTTGTAGGTTAGAATTGAATACCTTTGTACGAAGAGACAACCCTATTTATAGAGGATGAGACCTCCAATAAATGGGGGCAATTTAGTCAGCTCCACCTGGTGGAGGATTGTCTTCCCTTGATGCAGGGGTATTTTAGTAACTTCACCATAGATGGGCCAATCCAGGAAATGAGCCCAAACATTATATAATCACTTTTCGAATACCAACTAAATACTTCTTAATATTTCCTCCGTTCCAAATTAAATGCAACAATTTGGATGGCACATTCTCCCAAGCAAAATTTCTTAAGGTGAGATTAAGAAAAAGTAAGGGTATGTGACTAACTTTATATGGAGAGAGAAAGTGGGACCACAACAATTAGTGTAGTTAAATAAGGCTTAATTAGTTTTAGTTAAGGGTATATTCATAATTTCCCACTCAAAAACTTTACCAAGAATAGAAAGAAGTAAAATGTTGCACTTAATTTGAAATTACTGTTTATGGAAACTGTTGCATTTAATTTGGAACGGAGGAAGTATTAATAAAACTTTATTTTTAAAAAAGTTGTATCATTTTAACACAAATATGGTAGTAATAGCCACGTATGGGAACTAGTAGAGTCTTTACTCGCTCAATACAAAGGTTCTTTAACTATTAATATCTTTAAATATTTATTTACTTTTTCACGTTCTCCAATACGCTTCTTTAACTATTAATATCTTTAAATATATAGTCCGCCATTCACCTTTCTCTTTCCTTATGTGAAAGTTTGAAATTATGCAACTATGGAGATCAAATCTCCCGACATAAGGCACCTCATCTCAAGCAGAAGGTCTACAAGATACAACTCCTTGAGCCAACAAAACTCTAAAATAAAGATCACCATATCTCCTCCATTAATGAGTATTGACTAAGCAGATTTCTTTGCACAATCTTTGAAGTTTCAAAACCATTTTCCCTCTATAAATACCCAAGCAATTACCAACTCAAGCAAAAACTAAAACCAATTACTTGCAGATTGCTCCAAAATTCATAATTCCTCTCTGTTTCTTGAAGAACTTAACGACTATACCATCCACGGATTGTGGCCCATAATATATAGGGATAAATCGTGCACCCGATTCAATCTGAAAAGTTTAGCAAGGATGCGAGCCTACGATTAAGAAAATACAAGATGACATGAATGTCAAGTGGCCTACATTGAGATTTTATGGATAAAGCGCTAAGTGTATCAAATTCGGGATCACGAGTGGGGTAGTCATGGAAAAAAGGCAACCATTATTTTCCATGCAACGATACTTTTCGTACAAGTTGGAAGTGTTCAAACATTTCAATCCCTATGCATTTATTGAGGCAACATGTAGATATAATTTGTATTCATTTACTGTTTAGCTTATTACATCGATGTAATATCACATATTGTAATTTTTATTATAGGAAAACCGACCAAAGTCTCGGCACTTGAAGTTGCATTTGACGGTCTGCGAGTAGAAGTCAAATGTGCTTAAAAAGACGAGAATTTATATTTCAAAGAAATTATTTTTTGCCTAAACGCCACAATGCATCTGATCGGTTGTGCTACAAGTGACCTAACAGGGGGATTACGACAGAACTAAAGACTTTATGTACAATTATGAGTCATCTCCGTCAAAAGAAAAGTAATTTGCATGATTTAAATGTTTTATTATGCTTTCTTTTTATTGTTTGGAGTTGAATTAAAAAACCCGTATGATCAAAACATATACAATATGTAATATATAATATACAATATCTAATATGTAATATACAATATACAATATATAATATACATATGTCTTTCTCTCAACCCCGTTTTTCTTTTACAACTAATTTTAGGAACGATTTTTTTATATAAATTATAGGGTTTTAATATTGTGAAACCATGTAATCTTGATAATTAGGTTTCTTTTCAATTCCTTATATATAGGTATAGAAAATATACAAACCACACTTATCTTTCTCTCAACCCCAATTATTAATAAAAAGTTTAAGTATAACCAACCATGAAGAGACAATATCTCGGATTACCAACATTATTGGATCGTCTTCCTAATCGATATACTTGGACGAATAGCCTCTCAAGCTCCATTCGATTTATTTGATTTATTTAAATGTAGATTAAGGTACGAATTTTTTTCCACTTTTGTATATACTTTTTCGTTTTGTCTTCATTAATGATTTGTGTTAATATTTTGTTACATTTTTCATCAGTTGCAAGACGCTGAATAATATTCCAAATGAAGAAAGTGTTCTTCAACGCGTTTCCGTAGAGGACATGATGAATCTAATATGGAGATTTGATCAAAATGCAAGAAATTTTTTTGATCGTTGTCTAGAAGCCAATAATAATTAATACAGAGTCACTACTACGTAATGGTTTTGTAAGTGTAATTTAATAGTATTAAAATAAATATATAATTTTATTGTATAATTTATAAGTTTTGGTACTAATATTATCTATAATATATATGGTTATAACTAAAATTATATAATAGAGATGTTTATAACTTTTTTTTTGTAATTATAAGCAATATATCTTAAATTAGGTAATAGAGAATTTATAACTTTTTTTAGTTATTTTATATTTTATTAGTATATTTTAATTATTTTTGATGTTAAATATCGATTATATATATTTGTAATTTGAATATGAACCGAAATTTATCTATATAATTTGATTGATTAACATTAGCTATAAATTAGTTATGTATTATATGAGTTTCACATTTAATTATTCATTTATTAAAGTGTTTTTTTCTAATTTTGTTTTTTATATTTTATCTTTATAGGTTTCGATTTTTCAGCGGGGTTGTTGGCATTATGGATTGCCAAAAGTACAAAAGGCGTCAAATTTAGAACTAAAGATTGCAACTTATCTATTAGCCCTCATATATCTATATCATAAAGATGAAGACCTAAAAAAAGGAGGGCGTGAGAATCCTTAGTTGTCTAATTAGGGAAATAGGTATGAATGACATTTTAAGATGTAGGATTAGATTTACCGAGATGATGAACACTATATGGGTAAAAAGTAAAATTAACTTAGTAACTAAGCCGAAACGTATTGCAAAATGCAACAAATACATAGTAAGAACCTAAACCAAAGGGGGAAATTGGTAATTACTATTCTTATCCGAACGATTTCGATAAAGTGGAGTGTGAAGAAAATGCAAATGTGATCGAGAAGTTCGTTTAATATATAATATATAATATATAATATATAATATACAATATATAATATATAATATATATTATATAATATATAATATATAACATATAATATATAATATATAATATGTAACACCACGGATTTTCGCTCATTATTTCTTCGGAAGTTATTTTTCCTTAATTATTAATTTCCGTTAAAATTAGAGTATTTTACTTCTTAAAAATATTATATCTTGTATTATTTGTTTTTCAACTTTTAAAATGTTATATTTATATAATTTATTTGGCTAGAAATTATATATTTTATAGTATTTAAATTTGCACGTTTGAGCTACGTTTTATTTCATTTTATCGATTTTAGCGCGTTTGGACCGTTGTAGTGACTTTTTAACCTTGAGGTTTAAGTTCCTAAGTTGCTGTCCAAAAATTAGATTTTTATGAAGTGGGAAGAGTGACTTTTGGTCTCCTTGTAACTCCCATGTAACCCCCAATAAGTGCTCCTTTAATCCTTGTTTACCACCCATGGTAACCCCCATCACTTTATTCTCTTTTCGCATTTTCGTCCATTTTTGCACACCCATCTTGTTTGCCCCATATCTCCTTCGTTTCTTATCGGATTTGGGCGTGTGAGTAGTCGAAATTCATCTACTAGGAGAGATCTTGATCGTGGTGCAATTTGTTTTTGAAGAAAGGGAAATACGCTACTGCAGTTTCCGTTTCAATCAGACGAGTGCAGTCACCCGATTTTTCCTGTCACACCTTCACGAAAATGACCGTCGTCTGAGATCTAACCGTTGGATCATCCCAAAATTTGGACTGAATGTTGAGGACATCAGGGTGTTCACTTTGACCGGAGCGATTGTGAATCAAGTGATTGATCGTCGGAAATCGTGGTCGCAACAGAACAGTACATAATGGAGATGCAAGCAATTGGAGATCTTCAAAGGTAACTAACGGTTTTCCTAGAGCGGTTAGAATTCATATAAGATTATATTAGTTCTAATAATTAATCTTGGTTTAGTATTATGTTAGGAATTTGGGTGGGAATAACTTCATGTCGTATGTGTGTTTCAATGAGTATTGTAGGTGTGGATGAAATTTGGTGGTGGTTAATCAGTTATTGCTTTGTTTGTTTCCATTCTTGGGCTCCTATTATTGTTCCGGGGGCTGTAATACCTTCTGTTTTCTTTGGACTTTACAATTTGTTCTTCTTACAAGTGCATGAAGATGATGACTATATTGTTGCTTATTGCATTTCGCCTTTCTTTCTCGTGGGTTTGTTAATAGTTTTGTTTGGTTTTGTTTGTTAATACTTGGTGATCCATGTTGTATTTCATGCTTCATTCTTAGTCTTAATATCTATGTATTGCTAACAGAAGTCTTTTGAGTCTTAATCAAATATGTTCACTAAGTTACTTAATGGGTTGTATAATTTTCTTAGTGGTATTGTCTAGTGGTGTTGCTACATTTGTCTTTTATGAGATTACAGTTAGTTGTTTTGCAAAGTTAAGCCATATGGTTCTTTGTATGTGGTTTTATTTTTGAGTGGACATTATCATGGTTTGAATTTATGAGAATGTTCATGGAATTTGCAGCATGTTTGACTAAGTATTGTGTGTTATATATAAGCTATGAGTGGATTACTTTTCATGACAATATTATTAGTTCAGTTAATTTCATGTGATGGTTTCGGATATGAATTTTGGTTGGTTGTTTGGATGAAAATTATATTGTTTGAACTCTTGAAATTGGTTTTAAGCTATTATATGTAAACCTATTATTTCTTGGTTTCTTGTTGAGTTAAATTATATTTTCGGAGATAATATTGTTGATCTTATAATTATTGTTTTTCGAGAAACTATGAAGTTGTTTTGAATTGGGATTTATGGGTTGATTCCCTAAATTCTTGCAGTTTGGAATTTATGGGTTAATACCCTAGATTCTTGCAAAGTTTGATGTAAGACCTTGAAGGGCATTCCGCAGACGATGAAATTATTTTTATTTTATTTATTTTTGTTTGAGGATGATGACTAGTGAGACGGCATGGTCTCCTAGGAATAAACGATCCGTGTATGTGAGCGGGGTATGCGGTTTATACTTACATACCGAGCAGGGTGTGAGTCCGTCTTGGTTATTAGTTGTCGTCTGAGAGGTCGGGAAATACTGAGCAGAGTACTATCTCGCATCAGGGTATGGCCATACTAGACATAGGCGAGCAGGGTCCTAATACTATAACCAAATAGGAACAGTGGGTTGCAATCCACTTACGTTCAGTTCCTCCTCAAACGTGTTAAGAAAATTATTTTGGAAACGTTATAATTATCGTTTATATTGTTCATATTATTATTTCATTTAGATTTGAAGGTTTATCTTGTTGATCCTTGAGTTGATCATATGTATATTTATTTGTCTAATCATTATGTTAACTTTACCCTGTTTGTGGATAGCATGTTGTATTATATTATTTCTGTTGTTCTTATTTATTTATTTGTTTATTTGATTGCTTGAAGTGTATTTCTGAGATATTGTGTATGACTTGATTATTAAAACTTTAATAACTCTTATATGGATCTTAATTGAGCTGGGAGAGCTGTTAGTTACTCCCCACTGATTGTGGATGTTTGTTGATTATTTTGCAGGTACTTTTGAGGCCTAATTATTTTCGTTTTGGGCAATGGGAGAGATTTTATTTAGGATTTTGAAGCAATCTTATCTTTTATTGTTCAAGGTTTTCTATTTTGGGATTTTGAGGTTGTTCGGCCTCTTTATGGTTATTTTGAGATAATTCATTTGGGTTTTTTATTTTCATTAGTTTATATTTAACCCTTATTTAGAGTGACATTTCCGTCAGACGATATTTCCGCTATCGTCATATCTTTAATAGAATGCTCTATTTTGTTTACATTATGTTTATAAAATGACGGAGTGTTACATAATATATAATATATACGGTTTTTTCACGAGGTACCCCTGAGGTTTCACGAAATGCACCAGGTACCCTCGTTGTTTTGAAAATGCACCAAATACCCCTAAGGTTTGCATAAAATGTACCAAATGCCATTAATGACTAACGGTGTTAAGTTTCCGTTAGTCATTAGGGTTAATTAACCCCTCTACCCCCTCTAACCCTAATTAAACCCTAACTTTTAACCCTACCCTAACACTAGCCCCCCACCCAACCACCCGGTCACCCACCCACCCAACTACCCCACCCACAGCCCCCATCCGCCCTCCTCGTAGTCGCCCTCCCCCCCCCCCTGCGGCCCCCTCGCCCACTCACGCAGCCCCCTCCCCAACCCTGCGGAACCCCCCCTTTGCCCCTCCCCCGCATCACCGACACCACCAAAATCCACCACTACAACCATCGATCCAACCTAGATCCACCGTGAAACCCAAATCAATTTCCAACATCTCGCCCACCCACCAACACCAACACCACCACCAAATAACCCCAAATCAACCATAAAAAAAAGAGGTCGTGAAGGAGATCAAAAAGAGAGAGAAGTGTGGTGTGTGATTGAGGTTTCCAAAATGATGGTGAGAGATTGAGGAGAGAGAAAAAAGGGTGGTGGGTCGGTGAAGGAGATCGAGGAGAGAGAAAGAAGGGTGATGACTCTGGTGAGAGAAGAAGATCGGCGAATTCAAGGGTGGTGGTGAAGGAGGTCACGAAGGAGATTGCGGTGGTGGCGGCGGTGTTGGTCGACTTCAGTGAGATAAGGGATGGTTTTGGTCTTTGGTGGGTATGGCGTTTGAAGTCGACATCTGGGTATGGTGGTCTTCGGTGGTATGGTGGTGTTTGACTTCGTGGTGGTACGGTGGCAGTGGTGGTGCGAAGTTGATGGAAGTATTGGTGGTTGGTGGTGGGTGTTAGAGAGATGGTGGTGTTAGTGAGAGATATGGAAGGGATAGGATTTCGGGGGTGGCAGGGGATAGGATGGAGGGGAAGGGGAGGAGGAGAGAGAAAGAGGAGGAAGAAGACAACTTAGGGCAATTGTGTAAATAAGCACTAACGGCAGTCTAACGCCGTTCATCATTAATGGCATTTGGTGCAATTCAGTCAAACCTTAGGGGTATTTGGTGCATTTTCAAAACAACGAGGGTACCTGGTGCATTTCGTGAAACCTCAGGGGTACCTGGTGAAAAAACCGTAATATATAATATATAATATATAATATATAATATATTGTATATTGTATATGTATATTGTATATTATATATAATGTATATTTAAAAAAATTCTTGACTTTTTTGTTGAAATTTTGGACTTTTTAACATCCTCGCTCTAAATTTTTTTACCTGGCGCTAAAATTTTCACTTACCCTCCAAAAGTCTAAAGTAAGAACTGAAAACTGAAAAGGCAAAAGTTACTTCAGTTGGTCTTGTAAGAGGCTGCATACTTTTAATTTAAAATTAGGTAACGATCCAAGCCCAATGTTAAGAAGAGAACGGACCACCTTTCCAAATATAGTAACTAGTTTAATCTATTTATTAGTGACCAGTTTAATCTATTTCGTGACCAGCTTAATCCATTCAATAATCACATGCTTCAATTCATTTAGTGACTAGTTTAATCCATTCAGTGACTAATTTAATCCATTTGGTAAGACCATCGGGTTATTTATTAAAACTATATGATGTAGTTCGAGATTCAAAGGGAAACAAAAAAATGAGAAGAGAAGGGATAACTAGGTTGGTTTCAAATGTATAGGGATAGTGTTGGGTTAGAGTGAGATAGATCGGGCTTGTTAAGAGAATGTAGGTTAAGATTGTCTAATTTTAGCATAAAATTAGACCGCCTATTCTAATAATTTGTGAAGTTACTTAACCCTTTTGGCGCCTTTTGTATTTTGTAATTTGTCTTATAAGATTTTAAAGATGTATGTAACTTAGTTTATGGAATGGAGGTAATGAGTCCAATTTTTTAAATTTAAATGATTCAATCATGAGAAAATATTGTGAACCTAAACAGGAAAAAAAAAAATTGGACTGGAGTGGACTGGATTATTCGGACTCAAGAAAAAAGTTTCGGACTGGACTGGACTGGACTCAAAAAAAGTCTGGATCGGATTTGAACTCAATTTCTCGAGTCCAAAAAACTTTGGACTGGATTTGGATTTGGCAAAGTCCAACTCGGGTCCAATCCATTTATACTCGTATCTTTGATTGCGTATAAACAAGTTATAAAAACTTGATATATTGAATACTCGCATTGAGAGCGAATCTAACAAAATCCAACTTGGTGACTAATGAATAGTTTCCAAATTAAATGTCAAATCGTGCAATTAAAATTAAAACAAAGGACGTATATGATAATATGTTTTGAGGTTCATGAGAAGGCAGTAATATTTGATAGGCAAAATGAAATTGGAATCCAATTGTTTAGTGTGAACATTTAAAAGAAACTCACATATGAGTTATGGACTTATGGTCCTTAAAGAAGAGGAGGAAGAAAGGTTTCTAATCTATTAGGCTACTCCATCAATTGACAATTAGTTTTAAAATATAACTTTGATCGAATATGCTAATATATATATAGTTAAAACTTGTTGGAACATTTATAGTTAAATGGGCTTTAGGTTGTTTGGAATGGTCTTATGGAGGTTGGACAAAAGAAAGGAAACACAAGCAAGCGAAAAGAGGTTGAGAAGCCCGGAGTCGCGGGTGCGACCTACGTCGCGGTAGGGATGGCAATGGGTCCCGGGACCCTACCCGGACCTCTACCCTAAAATTAGGGTATGGGTCTTAATTTTTTGGACCCTATGGATAAGGGTAGGGTATGGGTCCTGGTACTATCGGGTAAGGGTAGGGTAAGGGTCCACTCCTCAAGTACCCAGACCCTACCCATGGACCCGCACCAATTAAAATATATATTTTTATTTTTTTAAAATATATATATATATATATATATATATATATATATATATATATATATATATATATATATATATATATATATATATATATATATATATATATATATATATATATATATATATAAGTAAAACTAAAACCCTACCTCACCCAGGAATCCTAGCCGCAAATCGCAATCGCGTCTCATCTTTCACTTTACTCTCACTTTCTCAGTCTCTCACTATCACGGTGTCACTCTCTCGCTCAACTCTCACTCTCTTTCTACTCTCGCCCTCACTATCACAGTGTCACTCTCATTATTTATATTTTGATGTATGAGACTTTTGGGATGTGCAAAAACTATGTATTGCTATGGAATGTGAATATGTGATATTATGTATGCTAATTGCAAAATTAATATATAAAATTGTGCTTAATGATTTTATATACACGTGAAAATGTAAGCGAATTTTTTGTGTGTTACCCCCATACCCTATCGGACCTTACGGGTACGGGTATGAGTCTACATCCAAAAAATAGGGTATGTGTACGGGTCTAGCCTTACTCTACCCACACCCTACCCATTGCCATCTCTAGTCGCGGGGTGCGACCTTGCTGTTCGCGAGGTGCATGTGCGATCTGTATCACACCGTGCGATTCGCTTCCGCCTTTTTCGCTGCGAGTTTTGATTTGACGGTTTCAGTCCGTTGCTTTGCGATGGTTAGTTCTATCCGGTTTTAAGTGAATGAATAAGGATCTTTTCACTTACTTAGGATATAGACACATCATCATTAACCTCTCTAAGTTAATATAGAATATTAACTTCTTTCCAAATGGTGTGATTTGAAGAAATCAGTTTTCATTTTCATACAAAAAAATTGCTTCTCTTGAGAGAAAATCTTGTACTATTTCTTTCAAGTATTCTTCAAAAACATCAAATACAAGGTTCTTGTTAATTCACTTAGAAGATCATCTATGTGAATTGTTCTCTCTATTGTATCTCATTGGTTATTTCGTGTTAACCCATTGATCCTAGAGGGGCAAAATTAAACTAATAGGAAAGCTAGTTTACGTGCCTTGGAGTGGTGTATCCGATTCCATTGTTGTTTATACATCTAACAAAACTCTCATTCAATACAATTAAGCCTCAAGTGTGTGTGTAGACCTCCTAAGTCCTACCCGACCCCTAGGCCTTTTTGCAAAGAGTTCATGCTCATATAGTCATATGCTAAGCGGAAAAAAAATTAAGGTTGGACAGTTGGACTAGTTGGTTCGAGGCCCTTGTTTCACCCCAATAAAAATATTTTAAGCGAAACTCATAATTGTGTGGTTTATCTAATCTGTTCTATAGATCAGGGCCTCACATTTGTGAGGACCCCAAATTAGGAGAAAGTTCCCCAAAAAGAACCGCTTCTTGTCTAGCTTGACTGTGTGATGAGTACTCCTTCAATAATTTCACTTTACCTCATTTTCTTTTCTCGTTAAAATTCTCAATAAATTCATTCATCATCTTCCCATCTTAATACTTTTGCAATCAACAATTTCATATTAACTAATTTCAAATTCTATAGGAAATCAGCCCCATATATCATCTTGATCTTATTCTGATACTTATCATGCTTGCTTATCTCTTCGTATATATTGTAATATCACTGTAATCTTGTTTTTCCTTTCTTGTCATTATCCTATCTTGTATAGAATATTCCTTTAGGATATTATTTAGTTTCCTTCATTAGCTTATACTTGTAATATATATACTGTAAGTATGTTTACGTAATAAACAAGTTCACTTCATTCCTTCATGGTATCGAGCGTAACCGATCCACCAATTTTTTTAATTCCTCCAAACTTTCGGACCTCCCCTTCTCTCCTCCCATGGCCACCAATACAATCCCTAATGATGCTGAACCAACTTCTCTTCTTGTTAATCTCACTAATATTATGAAGCTCACCAACCTAAATAATTATCTCTCATGGAAGCTACAACTAGAAGCCATTCTCGTCGGTCATGTCTTATTCAAGTTTCTGGATGGATCTCATCCATGTCCTTCTGCTACCATCACAAAAGCTTCTACCCCTACAGAGACTTCCACTAATCCAGCCTATACTACTTGGGTTAGGCAAGATAAACTTTTGTTTGGTGCCTTACTTGGTACCTTTGACACCACCATAGTTCCCCTTGTTTCCCGTGCCACCACGGCTCAGGAGGCTTGGGACATTCTCGCACATACTTTCGCTCGTCATACTCGTGGCCATGCTAAACTTATAAAAGCTAATCTTAAATCCATCACCAAAGGTGACAAATCGATTTCCGACTATGTCAATGCTATACGTATTTGTGCCGATCAACTTGCCGTCCTTGGTGACCCTCTCAAACCCGAGAATTTGATTGAGCGTGTCCTTGAAGGACTTTATCATACTGAATTCAAATCAATTGTTGAACATGTTAATGATCGAGACACCCTCATCAGCTTTGATGAGCTTCATGAGAAGCTACTTCTTAAAGAAAACACACTCCGCACTCAACCTTCTACCGTGCCCAACACCGTCCATCTTCCTGCTTCCGCCCATGCTACCACCACCCGTGGCTACCAACACCATTCATCCTCTCCCTCTCACCACTCCAATGACGTCAACCACCGCTCTACATATCACTCCTCTAGATCCTCCACTACTTACCACAAACCATCTTCCTCTGATAAATCCAAAACTCATGGTTATAAGGGTAAGTGTCAATGGTGTCATACCGTTGGACACTCCCTATATCGTTGCACTTCCTTTCAACAGAAATTTCCCAATGTCAAACCCACCCTTCCTCCTACTAATTCTCAACCTCCTCCTCAAGCTCACGTGGCTACTACCACCCCCATGCCTGACACTTCTTGGCTTCTCGACACAGGTGCATCGCATCATGTCACTCATGACCTCTCTACTCTTGCTCTTCATCATCCATATGATGGTACTGAAGACATTGTTATAGGTAGCGATTCCGGTGTCCCTATAACCCACACGGGTTCTCTTACTCTTTTCTCTACTCCTTCCAAAGCTATTACTCTTTCTAATGTTTTATGTGCTCCTAACATGACTCGTAATATTATTTCTATCTCCAAACTTTGTCTCGATAATGATCTTATTATTGAGTTCTCATCTAATTCTTTTGCTTTGAAGGATCGCCTCACGGGGGCACTACTTCTCACGGTTCCAACTAAACATGGCGTTTATGAATGGTCTCACTCTTCTTCCAATATTCTAGCTCTTTCAACCATCAAAGCACCAGCAATAAATTGGCATCATAGACTTGACCATCCTTCACTATCTATCTTCAAGCATATTATTTCGGATTTTAATATTCAAGTTTCTAATTCTCTATCTTTTAATTGTAATGCTTGTTATTGCAATAAAAGTCATAAGCTTCCGTTTGCTCACTCTACTTTAAATTCTCATTCCCCTCTTGATATAATTTATACTGATTTATGGACATCCCCCGTTCATTCTATTGATGGTTTTAAATATTATGTCATTTTTGTTGATCACTACACCAAATACATATGGTTCTATCCCCTCAAAAACAAATCTGACACAAAAGTTATTTTCATTCGCTTCAAAGCTCTTGTTGAAAAATATTTCAACACTCCTATTAAAATTCTGTACTCTGATAATGGGGGTGAATATGAAGCCTTAGCTTCTTTTTTAACTATCAATGGCATCTCTCATCTCACTTCTCCCCCTCATACTCCTTAACATAATGGCTTTGCCGAACGACGTCATCGTCACATAGTTGAAACCGGACTCTCTCCTTACCCATGCTCAACTTCCCTTAGAATATTGGTCATATGCCTTCTCCACCTCCTCCTATTTAATAAATCGTCTTCCTACTCCTACTCTCTCTTACAAATCTCCTTATCATTGTTTATTCCAATCTCCTCCTAATTACCTTAAACTTCGTTGTTTTGGGTGCTTATGCTATCCATGGTTAAAACCATACACCTCTCACAAATTAGATTCAAAATCTCGCCCTTGTATCTTCATTGGATATTCCAAAACTCAAAGCGCTTATCATTGTCTTGATCCTCTCACTAATAGAGTTTTCACCTCAAGACATGTGAGATTTGTGGAAACTGAATTTCCTTAATCCTCACTCTCTAAACAACCCAATACTATTATTCTCCCCAACCCAGACGCATGGTGCTCTATTTCTCTTCCTCTCCTTCAAAATCCGGTTCATATGCCACAATATGAAAGCCCGCACTCCTCTCCGGTCCAAAGCTCACCTTCCTCTCCTCCCTCCTTCTCATCTCCTACCGACTTCTCTCCTACCCGGCCCATCCGTCGCCGGCCCAACTCCTCTACCCTCTCCTTCCTCAAATGCCGCCCGCATTCACCCACCTCTCCTATTTCTAATGCTTGCCCGCCTCCTCTCATTTCTTCTCCTCCTACCGTTGGGCCCATCCTCTCATTTCTCCCACTCCGGTCCCCACGTGACTCTAGCCCACATCTCTCATCCTCCTCACCTATTCCTAATCCATCTACTACACTGGCCCACTCGCCCCTTCCCTCTTCCTCTCCCATACTTGACGCCAACCCACTACCCACCTCTAACCCCACTTTTCCACCATCCGGTATTATAACCCGCTCCAAAAATAATATATTTAAACCCAATCCCAAATTTGTGAACACCATCATTACTGGCATTAAACCTACTATTCCAAAAACTATACATCAATTCAAGCTCTTAAAGAACCACACTGGAGGAAAGCTATGGAAGAGGAACTTTCCTCTCTCCATAATCTTGGCACTTGGGATCTTGTATCTCCGGATACTGCTCGTAATATTGTTAAATGCAAATGGGTTTTTCGCGTCAAATATACCAAACAAGGTGCTATTGAGCGCTACAAAGCTCGTCTAGTTGCTAAAGGTTTTCAACAACGACCTGGCATCGATTATACTGAAACTTTCAGCCCTGTTGTTAGACCTGCTACTATTCGTACTCTCTTGAGCCTTGCTGTTACTCAAAATTGGCACCTTCGCCAGCTTGATATTAATAATGCATTTTAACAGGGTACTCTCCACAAAGAAGTATATATGGCTCAACCCCCCGGTTTTATTGATTCCACATTTCCTTCTCATGTGTGCAAATTAAAGAAAGCTATTTATGGTCTTAAACAAGCTCCGGGCCCGGTATCTTGAACTCACCAACTATCTTGTTGGTCGGGGTTCAAGAGATGTGTGTCGGATACTTCTTTATTTATCCATCATCATGCTACTCATCCCATTTATCTTATTGTGTATGTGGATGACATAATTATTACTGGCCCTAATCCTGCTCACCTTAATCTGTTTATTAAGGCATTTGCTCACAGGTTCTCTTTAAAGGATCTTGGTGATCTCTCCTACTTTCTTGGTGTGGAAGTTATGCCTACTTCTCATGGTCTCTTCCTAAGCCAACAACGTTATATTATCGACTTACTTGACAAGATGGGTATGCTTGACACCAAACCCGCCCCTACACCAATCATCACCACTCAACATCTCACTCTTGGTTCGGGTGTCACACTTGATGAACCGAAGGATTACAAGGCTGTTGTAGGTAGCCTACAATATCTCACCCTTACTCGTCCCGATGTAGCCTATGCTGTGAACAAACTATCTCAGTTTATGAATCGCCCCACCTCTGCACATTGGGCAGCTCTAAAACGTCTTCTTCGGTACTTGAATGGTACTCTAGACAAAGGTATCAATATTTTTCGTGAATCACCATCCACTCTTCACGCATTTTCCGACACCGATTGGGCCGGTGATCATGATGACTACACGTCCACTATGGGTCATGTTGTGTTCATTTGTCGTAATCCTATTAGTTGGTGTTCCAAGAAACAAAAGTCCATAGCTAAGTCCTCCACCGAGGCCGAGTATAGAGCGGTTTCTTCTACTGCCGATGAGCTTCTATGGGTTCAAAACTTAGTTACTGAAATGAGTGTTTGTCTCTCTCACACTCCTGTTATTTACTGTGATAATCTTAGTGCTACTCATCTTAGTGCTAATCTCGTTTTTCACTCCAAAATGAAGCATCTTGCAATAGCTTTTTATTTCATCCGTGAGCAAGTTCAAAATGGTACTCTTCGTGTTACTCATGTCCCTAACGGAGATCAACTTGCAGATTTCCTCACTAAACCTTTATCTCGTCCAAGACTTGATGCTTTACTGTCCAAGATCGGATTTACAGACGCTCCGTCCGTCTTGAGGGGGCATATAGGAAATCAGCCCCATATATCATCTTGATCTTATTCTGATACTTATCATGCTTGCTTATCTCTTCGTATATATTGTAATATCACTGTTATCTTTTTTTCTTTTTTTGCTAAGTTAGTAAGTTTCATTCCATAATTCACCATTACAACCTAAACTAATCGAGAAGCAGACGAACCAACTAGGTTGGACCCTCACAACTTCAAGATTAGGACACACTTACATCCAGAGAAGGATACAACTAATACTCACATCAAAACAGTTTTCCTAGCTACTCCTTAGACTAGTAAACCATACATAATCAGCCCTTGATATTTTCTTAGGCATTACAGTCAAAATTCTGGCTCTTACTACATTCTGAATCTGTTAACAAACTACATTAATGCTAGGAACACATTGTTCCCAGTACACTTTATTTCTGGCATACCAAATATAATAAACCAATGCTGAAATGCTTGCCATATAAACTTTTCTCTTGAACTTGGACTTCTTGCTCTGTTTGGATCCATCTCGAGTATCTGTTGTAGTTCTGATGCAGCCGTATTCATTTGTAACCAATGTTTAATAATGTTATTTAAACAACTAACACTAAAGCGGCAAGTAAAAAGAGATGCGATGCTCTTCGAGTAGTACTGGTACATATGAGGCACTTTCGTAGCTGCTAACACCAATTCTAGCCAACCTAGCAGTTGTCTATAGTTTACATTGCACCGCCAACCACATAATAAACTTGTGCTTTGGCAAGCCGAGCCTATTCCATACCGGCAGGTGTCCCAATGCACTCTTATTTTATTATCCACCAATTTATCATACACCTTTTCACCGAGTAGGTGTTCATCTCGATTCAACTCCCTGTTGTGTCATCACTTGTTTCAATTGTTCTTTTACAGAACAAATCTTCCTCCAATACCAACTAGCCCCTGAATTAGGCTTATAATCCCACCATGAATCATTCCTGATATAAACAGCATGAATCCACCTCAACCATACACTGTCCTGTTTTGTTGAGACAGCCCATACATATTTTCCAATGCTAGCTACATTCCAGAGCACAATGTTCCTAAATCCCAAACCACCTGCAGATTTAGGACAACACAATTTATCCCAAGCAATAGAGCGCGTCTTTCGACTAAAAGCCCGACCACTCCACGTAAATGCTCTACAAATCTTGTTTATTTCAACCAATACTTTCTTGGGCAAAATAAATACTTGAGCCCAAGTAAGTATGTAAACTCAACAACACAAGATTGATTAACGTGCTCTAGCAGAGTGTATGATAAGTTCTTAGAGCTCCACACTCTTATCCTCCCTGTCATCTTCTCTATCAAAGCTTCACATTGAGCATTAGATATTTTCTTGGCACAAATTGGTACACCAAGATATCTAAATGGCAAAGATTCATGAGTTAAACCAGAAGCATCAGTCACTCTTTGAACCTCCTCACTTGACATTCCACAAGTATACATGGCTGATTTGTGAATGTTAGCTTTTAATCCAGAAGTATCAGAGAATAGTTTAAAAGCTCTAAGCATCAAGTATATAGATGGATATTCTCCTTTACAACGAGAGAATTAAATCATCAAGCAAAACACATATGAGTCGGTTTGACCTCTTTGCATCTTGGATGGTACTTGAAACTGTTCAAGTTCACTCATTTTTGTCAAAATTCTTGACAAATACTCCATACATATCACAAACAGCAAAGGTGACATGGGATCACCTTGCCTAAGCCCCCTGGATGATTTGAAGAATCCTTGTATTGTGCCATTAATCATCAATGAGAACATATGTGTCTCGAACACACTTCATAACCAAAGCTCTATGAATGCGTAAGGAAATCCCAAAGCTAATAACATTTCATGCGAAATTGCCAACTAACGTAGTCATAAGCCTTCAGTAAATCAATTTTCAAAAGACAACTAGGCTTAACTTTCCTCCTACCATACTTGCTTAACCATGTCCCTGAATTACCAAGATGTTATGTACTATATACCTACCATGGACAAACCCACCCTGGTTTTCCATAATGAGATCAGGGAGCACTTGCCTGAGTCTAGCACATAAAACTTTTGTCACACATTTGTATAATGTGTTACAACAGGAAATTGGCCTAAATTCGGATACATTAGATGGACATTTTGTTTTAGGAATTAATGTTATGATTGTGGTATTCAATTCCTTTAACATTTGTCCATTCTCGCAACACATCCAAAACTCGCATCTATAACATCATTTCCCACTATATGCCATGCATCTCTATAAAAATAAGAGCCAAAGCCATCAAGTACTCGGTGCTTTGCACCCGAGAATTGAAAAAGAGAGCTTGTTTTACCTCGGTTCTTTGTGTAAGGTGCATTCGGGATTGTTGTATGTTCTGCAGAGAATCAAGGGGCCATCTTGAACAAGTTGTTGAATAACCTTGCTTTCTTGCTCCAATTTCACCACCAAGCAACTTTTCATAATATGTAAGAAAGGCACTTGCAACAGATTCGGGAGTATCATGCCGGACTCCAAACCTTCATCATGTATGCAATATACTTGATTCTCGTAATCTTCTAGCCTTGATACTCGGTGAAAAGATGTGTATTCTCATCACCATCTTTAATCCATGCTAGTTTGACTTTTTGATTCAAAAATTCAATATAAGCCTTATGCTTATAATGATATTCCCGAACGACCACTAATTCCCGATTTGCATAAGCCTCCTCTCCCGGATGATCATGCATTAGCTTTTGTGCTTCAAGCATCTGTTGGTGTGCTTTCAAATCCGTTTGCTTGAATCTCGGAGAAACCTTCTTTATTCGGTTGTTTCTGAGCCACTTTAATGACCTTTAACTTCTTGGTAATTTGTACATTTTTGTGCCATGTACTTGTAGTTCCCGTGCCTTTTTAACGGTTTCATCATCTTGTGGAGATGATCTCCACATTGTGAAATATTTAAAAGGTCTCTTGCCTTCAAAGGAATCACCATACACTTTGCTAAAGCAGCGGGGGAGTGATCAAATTCTCCTTTCGGATGGAAAGAAACTTCGGCTGTAGGATAATTGTCCTGTCATACTTGATTAGCTAGAATTCTGTCTAGCTTTGAAAACACTCTCTGACTCCCTTGTTGCTTGTTATTCCAGGTAAAAAAATTACCTGAACTCTTTATATCATGCATATCACAATTCATCATGCAGTTTCTAATATCTCTAACTTCAATTTCTCTAACTGCAGAGCCTACTCTCTCATCTGTGTGCATCACACAGTTGAAATCTCCACACATTATCCAAGGTTCAGATGTATTCAATAACATCAAATCCTTCCACAACTCCTCTCTTTTAATTCTCTCATTAAAAGCATATATAAAGGTACAGAAAAAACCTTTTTTACCACTAGTTGGTTCTAGAAAACAATGTAGAAATTGACTAGAACCCTTTATTATATTGACCATAAAACTACTTGCCTTCCATGCCAATATAATTCTCCCACCTTCATCAAAACTATTAGTAGTGGTAAAGCACCAACCACTAAAAAGTCTTTGATATACATTGCTAAGATTGTGAGTCTTGACTTTTGTTTCTAAGAGAAGCAACAATACCAACAGACATGCTGTGAATATATCTTTTCACATCATTCTGTTTCTTGATTGTATTGATGCCTCTTACATTCCAGAGATAACACTTTATCCATTGCTGATAGGAGAATCTCCCCCTCCTTGTGATGTAATCACTCCCGCCTTGCTTTTTCCAGATGCTTCTCATGCTGCTCATTCACATTCAAAACAACAAATGCATTTTGAATATCAGTGTGCTTGACAGTGGATGATCTTACCCTAATAGGCTTCAATGCTCATTGAAAGCCTTCGGGATCCACATCCCGCCTCTTCTCCCCGAGCCGGAACTTACCGTATTGGTTCGTAGACAAGTAGAGACTTCTACCACAGGAGTAGGGACCGCATCGTGTCTTGAACCCGACTTGGTTGAAGTGGCCGTATCTTTTTAGGAACCCAAATCTGCTTCACGTTGAATCTACATTCAGAACTTGAGTGTCCCATGATCTTACAGTGTTGACAATAACTTGGTCTCCATTCATACAACACGAGGCACTTCGGTTAGATCATCATTTTCATTCCAAAATTGAGAGAATCGGGGAATTACCCATCCAACTTCATTTCTACTAAAACCCTAGCATATTGTAATTTGTCCCGTTTCCTTGTAGCATCATCCCTCTTGATAGGATCCCCCACTTGAGCAACAATCTTATGTAAAGATTTCTCACCCCAATATTTCGAGGTTTAATTTCAATTGCACCCAAATTGGTACTATTTTCAAGTTTTCGGGCATCCATGGCTTCATTATCAAAGGTTTCTTATCAAAGAAATAATGCCCTGTGAGAACTGTATCTCTCGAGTCCATAGCTGGAAATCGAACTAAGAACATTCCCTTATTAACAAGAGCAACCTTATCCACCTTATATTGTCTCCAAATCCTCCTCAAAAATCCTTCCGTTACTTGAACTGGTGGATTTGCACCAACCACATAACATATCAAAGAAGAATTCTAGAAATCAATTTCTTCTTGAATGTCCTCCATTTCAATTGATACGAGTTCAATAACATCATGAACATTCAATTCATCATTCAAACCCGCATTCAGTTCATTCTCCACACTTTCAAGTTCAAAATTCACGGGTTCAACATTCCTTTGTAAGATTGGAATAGAATTATTACCTGGTGAAGGTACTGTTCCATTACTCGCACTACAATGAATAGACTGCAACCATTCATTGAATGTATGTCGAATTCCAGTTTGCTGCTGCAACGTAACAACTGAGGTCTTAGGAGTAAGCACCTCCCCAATTCCCAATCCAAAATCCAATGCCTCAATTCCCATAATTTCATCCATCGATTTCGTACGCAAAGCTTGTGAATCAGAAGATGGACCCTTAGCTTTCTCCTTTAATTTTCCAGACTCGTTTCCTTGAGCTTTTCCACCATTTTTTCTTGCCATGGCAATGATGCAAAGCACCGAAAGAAAATGCAGGTTAAATCGTCTCAATCAATGGAGATTACTGTTCCATTGAAATCCTAGAGAGAGGAGAGAGTTTCTCTCACTTCCACTTTATCACCTTATATCACTGTAATCTTGCTTTACCTTTCTTGTCATTATCCTATCTTGTATAGAATATTCTTTAGGATATTATTTAGTTTCCTTCATTAACTTATACTTGTAATCTCTATTATATAAGTGAAGGGGGGAGGAAGATGGTGTCCCCTTCTAAAAAGTCTGATATACCCTTAATGAATTTAAATTGTTATATATATTAAATAATCTTTTCTTCTTCCTACTTTCCATATATATTGAACAAGTCAACAATGGAATTGAATTTGAAATTTTATTTAAATAATAAATTAAGGAGAATATTTTTCTCTTCTTACATATGTGTGAAAAACTCTTATCAAAAATTAAATTGACAATTTAATTGACACGATAAAAAAAAACTTGAATTTCATATTAATAATATATTGATAATTTTTTAAAACCTAAATTTTGATTATTATTCGGTAATCTCAATTATATAAACCAAACTCTTCCACTATTAATATTCAACGATTGAACCTGATACACAAATTCTTCTACTTTATTTGAGCACACAAGCTTTCTTCTGTTTATATTTCCTTCTCTCAATACTATATTTGAATAATGATTAACAAATAACTAAAAAAACAGACGAAACATTGATTTAAGATATGAATAACATATAAACAAGTTAAAAGTAATTATAAATATCTGTTAGGATCAATTTTGTTGTAACATTGATGAATAACTAATTGAGAAGAAAAACGTTGATATGAGACGCACGCATAGCGTGCAAAAAATGCTAGTATATATATACTGTAAGTATGTTTACGTAATAAACAAGTTCACTTCATTCCTTCAAATTCCACATTAAAACCTTCAACTTTTTCTCTCTCTTCAAGACAATCATCCCAATTTGTCATCAATAGTCTTCTTACTTAAAGATGATGGCTTTAGAGATCAAGGAAAGGTTTTAGTTGCTAATTTCTCAATAACGATGGCTTCATTTGAATTGAAAAACTCTACTAGCTAGCTAGTTTACGTGTAAAATTTCTTACTCTTGGTTACGTTCCTCAAATTGTAAGAAGCTATCATAATTTGATTATATAACTACACCAAAAAAAATATAATTATTTAATTTAATTAAAACCATTTATAAATTTTCCATTTAAGGTTGTTGAAGGTTCCATTATATGTAATTAGCTGCACAGCCCACACAGGGTCTTCATATGGTTTGAGCCAGCCATGGTGAGAGAACTTGTCCTCTCAACTCTCAAGTCACAATGTTATAATATTTTTTTGTTGGTGTAGTCCTCACAATGGAAATATAGAAGCAAATCCCTCTTAACAACTCTATAATGTTAATGTACGACGTACGTAGCTAGCACCATAAAATCAGTGATGGATCCATAAAAAATCGTGGTACGGAAAACAACTTAAATTGTCTAATTATTATCTAGTAAAATTATATTTTTACCTTTTGTTGTCATTCTTTCTTAGAATGTGAGGGTGCGAATATAATATCTTTAATTTGTTTTCGGATATGGCAAAAATGGTTTGTTAATTGTTACCTTATAGAGAGGACAGGGAATGAGGGCCACACAAGCTAAATGCACGTACCTAAATGTCCTCTCTCTTAGCTTTGTTTTGTTTTTTTGACAAACTGTTCGATAATTAGCACCTTCTGTGCAATTATCTAAACCTGCCCAATTTTCAGATGATTGAGACGCAACTATGTGCCTTCGAATAGTATAATACATCCATTCATGGCTATCTAATATCTATCATCCTTGTTTGTGTGAAACAGGAGTGGCAAGTCTATATAGACTGCAAAAAACTATGACATATTCTAGATGAACTACCCTCGACGGAAACAGGCAGGAAGTATGGAAATTAGTTGACAAAATGTCACAATGCATAAATACATACATGAATACCAAAGAGGAAATTAATTGAAAACCATACTAGCTAGGCTTCACCTTATTAATATAACATTTATTGACCCCTAACCTTAGAAGGATTCCTTAAGTTATTTAATTTTCTAGTACTATCTTTTGAAAAAACTTGTAGTATACTAACCTAAGATTTCAGCATTTTCTTATGAGAAAACACATATGAATTCTCTAATAAAAGACATCATCTACAAATTTCTCATAATTTTCTATTGTTACCAATGTGCATTATCATTGGTATATAATGGTGTTCCAGAGACAATAACAACTATTACGGTTGATCAATCGGGCACAGGAAATTTTACCAAAGTTCAAGATGCCATAAACTTCATTCCAGCTAATAATTCTCATTGGATTCGGGTTCATATTCGAGTTGGTATATATAAGTAGGTATCATGTACCTATCTCACTAATCACTATTATTGCTTGTATATAATATAAGTATATGTAAGTTGGCTAATTAATTTGTAATTGCATGTAGTGAGAAGGTGATAATTCCGCGAGAAAAGCCATTTATAGTGCTAGAGGGCGATGGAAGAAGAAAAACAATAATCCAGGCATCAGATGGAGGCACATTTTTTCAAAGCACCACATTCTCATTACTTGCTGCAAATTTTGTGGCGCGAAACATCACATTTAAGGTGAGTAATCAAGATGTAATTATGCAGTCCAAATTAGTTGCGATAGTCCTAATCCGCCTAATAATTTCCTCAGCTGTTTCAATTATTGAAATCCTTGTGAGTTTTTTAAATAAGAATTGATCGGATCGGGTACTAATACATGGTTACTTTTACTACTTTGGGAATGATAGTTAAAGGTTATGTTTTACATTTCTAAGAGTTATAAACAAAGGTCATGTTCGACAACAAATTTAAGTCCCTTTTAAATCTATACCAAAATCGAAAATTGGTGTTCACTTTGAAATAGTTTTTCAAGTAACTTTAGTGTTTGAGACTTGAGAACTTTTTTTTTATCTTCTAAAAGGTAAGAAGAAGAATATTAGGTTTCTCGCCGAACATTAGGTTTCCCGCCGCGTGAGGGGAATTTCTGATGCATCGTTTACAAGGATAGTATTAGCAAAAGAATTATTACAAGGCAAAACATTAAAAGAAGAAGTCACTAATAAGTGGCCGACGTTAGCTATCCAATATGCTGCCATGTTTGCTTCCCTACAAATATATATGTTTGATGTGCCAAGTCTTTGATTTGGTGAGAAGTAGTCGGATGTCATGGATGATGTGAGCTATTTGCCATGAAGGAGCCCAAATATCTTTAATTGCATTTATAACAAGTAGGTTGTCACCTTTAACGATAATGTCTTCGATGCCTGATTTTCGGGCGAGGATGAGAACTTGTAATAGTGTGTTAAGTTTAAAGTAGTATCTAATTGTACATTATTGCTTTAAAAACCACTCTTATTTCAAGAGTCTCTAATAGCCACTACAAGCTAAGTCTACAACCGTTATTTTTCAACAAACAGACCCAAAAGTTGACTATTTATCTGTTTTAGACGAAGTTCATTCATTGTATTTCAATATGTACAACATAGAGATGAAGAACATTTTGTTTTGATGATAGAATATTCGGAATCACAAAGTGGACTTTATTTGGGCACCGGCAGCAGTAATAACAGGAGACAAGGCTGCATTTTTTGAATGTGGGTTCATAAGTCTCCAGGACACGTTAACAGACAATCTAGGGCGTCATTATTTTGAGTCTTGCTACATTCAAGGTGCCGTTGATTTCATATGGGGTGATGGTCAGTCAATTTATCAGGTACTTCTATATGACTCCTTTCAGTAAAACAATTTATAATGCTTGTTTGATATTGGTAATAAATTAATGTGAGACTGTTTCACTTATTTTTGCTCGACTTTACTATATATATATATATATATATAAATTTATAATGCATGCAGAAGTGCACCATAAACGTAACGTACGAGTTAACAAGAACAAGTGAAGTAGGGTACATAACAGCTCAGGCAAGACATAGTGCTAACTCACAAAGTGGCTTCGTGTTTATAAGATGTATAGTCTTAGGCACAACACGTCGAACGTACCTTGGAAGGGCATATACACAATACTCTAGAGTTCTTTTCTACAAGTCTTCTCTCGGCCAAGTAATTGCTCCTGAAGGATGGTCTGCTTGGAGTTATATTGGACGCGAGTAAGTACATTTGTTTTCGTCAACAAAGTTCAAAATATATGAAGGATGAATATGTTTTTCTCTCCTTTTCTCTTCAAACTATACTAATTATGGCATATGAATTAGAGGTATGATAAACCTCTAACAGGTAGATGTGTTAGACACAATTTTTTGTGTAACAAATATTGTTTGTGTATATAATAAATATTGTTGGGTAATTCTCTCTGGTAGCCCTGTAGTATTGTTTTTTCTCTTTGGTGGCTTTTCCTATGGGTTAATGTCTCTGGTAACCCTAAATTAATTAAAATGTTAGTAAAATAGGATTATTTAATGAAAAATGTTTAGTTAGTGTTAAAAAACGTTAGTTAGTTAGTTAGTGAGTTAGTTTAGGTTAACCTAATCCTAAACTCTAAACCTAACCCTCTCCCACCACCACCCCCTCCCCCACCCAAGCAGCCCCCCCTCCCACCACCCCTTCCTCCACCGTCCCAACGGCTCTCACCACCTCTTACCCATTGCACAAGCCCCCTTTCCACCCTCCCCGCAGCCCCCCTTCCCCGCAGCCCCTTCCCCGCCCCCCTTCCCCGCGGCCCCCATCCACCCTCCCTCGCAGCCCCCCTCCTCCCATTTCCACGAGCGTATCGCCCTCCCCTTCCCCCGCCGTCGCGTAAGTAATCCGGCAAGGGAAGAGAGAGAAGCGTCGGTGAACGACGACAACAATCCGGCAAGATCGACGGCAACAAGGCACCGCCAAGGGAAGAGAGAGAAGCGGTGCAACAACGGGGGAAGGGGAGGGGCGTCGCGGGGAAGGGGAGGGCGTTAGCGTGCAACCCCATCTCGCGAACAACAACGGGGGAAGGGGAGGGCGTCGGCGGGGGAAGGGGAGGGGGTTCGACGAGCGAAGGGGATGGGGGCTGCGGTGAGGGTGGAGGGGGTGCTGCGGGGGAAGGGGGAGGGAGGGGGTTGTTGGAGTGGTGGTGTAGTGGGGTAAGGGGTGGTGGGGTAAGGGGTGGTGGGGTAAGGGGTGGTGGGGTAAGGGGTGGTGGGGTAAGGGGTGATGGGGTAAGGGGTGGTGGGGAGGGGGTGGTGGTGGGAGAGGGTTAGGTTAGAGTTTAGGGTTAGGTTAACCTAAACTAACTCACTAACTAACTAACTAACGTTTTTTAACAATAACTAAACGTTTTTCATTAAATAACCCTATTTTACTAATATTTTAATTAATTTAGGGCTACTAGAGACATTAACCCATAAGAAAAGACATCAAAGAGAAAAAACAATAGTACAGGGCTACCAGAGATAATTTCCCAATATTGTTTGTGTTGTTTTCCCTTATTTGTTACACGAAACACGGACAATATGTGTTACATACACAAACGATATATGTTACACGAAAAGTTGTGTTAGATACATCTACCTGTTAGAGCTTTATCATACCTCTATGAATTATACTTTGGTTATTTTATATCAATTGTCGTCCAAATTTTACCTTTTTAATGATAATGATCTCTATGTATTACTTGCTTGCGAATAGTTGGACTAAAACAATGATTTGTTTATGTATCAGAGAAAGTATCATCTTTGCAGAAGAAGGTTGTGACAGACCTGGAGCAGATATAGGGAAGAGGGTGAAATGGGAGAAGAAGCTTAGTCCTACAGAAGTAAAATCATTAATAGATATAAGTTTTATTAACCAAGATGGATGGCTAGACAAATTACCAAGTCCTATGCAAATTTAATTTCGTGCCTACATCACTACATGTATAATGATATAAGAATTATTAAACAATAATTATGGCAGTATTTTTCTCTCTCTATCCTGTGTTTCTTTTACACCGAGAAAAATTGCATAAATAAAGAGAGTTCGCATACTACTTACTACTTGGGTTATTATTGACCCTTACAATACTTAGAAGAGAAAGTAAAACCAAATTACAAGAAATTAAACGGGTAGGATAAACTCCTCTGTTGGACCCTTGGTTGTTGAGATGACTTGGTTTGCAACCTCCAGACTTGTCAAAGCCATCGGCAGTACTTCCAATGAAGATGATTGAGCGCCAGTTGGGATCATACACATTGCATGAGGACACGTGAAAACTTGGGAAACTTTAAGAACAGGGAGAGATATAGAAGGGTAGTAATGATTCGCCGGAGACAACAATCTTGTGAATTGCTCACAAGCAACAAGAGTCACTAATTAAAAGTGACTTAATAAGCATGCTATGAACCCCCAATAAATGAGGAGCAGTGTATAGATAAGAAGTTTTGAAAGCGATGAAAAATTGCTAACCCAAATTGAGAATACATCAGTTAATCTCAGTCGCAAACTGACAACCCCGAGTCCCCGACCCAAGAATATGCACACCCCCTCCCACTCAAATCTCTTCTCTTTGACATACTACCCATACTGCAATCATCGAAAATTATAGTGAAGAAAAGAGGGTTCTCCTGACCAACAGACACAACTTTATGTCCTACAAACTTCAAACTCCATTCTGTAGAGGAGGAGACGACACCAATTAACAAAGCCTTTAGGCTCCTATTCCATAATTCAACAGTTTTACAACAACAATCATCCAAACTAAACTATATCCCACACAGGATACTCAGAACTAAAACAAAAACACAAGTTAATACTTGAATCAACAACCTTAAAAAGAAAACAGCCAACATAACTAAAGAGAGGCCAAAGCAACACTACCCAGCACAAATAACAAACATTAGACATACTGAGACAAAAACAGTTAAAGCAAGGAGCACGAATAACCTGACCACCTCTAACTCAAACAAAAGCAGGGAGAAATCAAGTAAATCGCTAACCTAATGTTTACCTTTACCGTCAAGATCAGGTAAATCCGAAACCGCAAGACGACGATGACAAGGTTAGCTCCAGTAAAAGGTAGACAATTTCTTATTAAAACAGATTTGACAACCTCGAATTTAGCACTTCCTAACCCCAAACAAGAAACCCTAACCCTAAAACTTACCTTTACTGGCCTGGCGAGATTATCGATGGTTGCGTTCGGGAAAGCTTTGGAGAGAGGCTACCCGAGGATGTGACACTAGATCTGAGTAAAGTTCCTCCCTGTAGTACTCGCTTAGCTGGACGCGATTAACTAGTGGAACCACCAAAAGAAACCCGGTGAGAAAGAACCACGACTAAGAGGAGGTGAGAGGCGAAAAAACGGCGCAAAGCTCCATCTACCTTCTTCTTTGCCGGGGCCCGGGGGAAACAGAAGAAATTAAAGCCCTTCCTCTTGGGCGACGAAGGTGCTGCGGTGGTAGAGCAGGCTTGCCGGCAACTTTGTGAGCAGCGCGTCTCCTCAGGCCGGCCACCAGCGAGCATGCTCTGGGCGGTGCTGATTCCTAGGGTTTTTGAGGTGGGAGAGTTTTTGGGAGAGAAAGTTTTTAGCGGTCTCCCCTCTCGAGAAATGATAAACATCTATCTGATAGATGTTTACAAACATCTATCAGGGGTAAAACTGTCAATATATATGGGAAACAGTTGTCAGTCAAACAAAAAAGTAGTCTAAAAAATTCCGATGCTAAAAAATAGTGTTCATGCTATTACAACTAGTGTTCATGTAACTAAAAATAGTGTTCATGCAACTAACAAATAGTGTTCATGAAATATAAATAGTGTTTTATTCCTCTTCTATTTCCTGGGACCCACATCACTACCTTTTCAGCCTTTTATTATTTTTTATTGTCTGATAGATGTTTGCAAACATTTATCAGATAGATGTTTATCATTTCTCCTCCCCTCTCTCTAACCTGTGGTTGAGTACTAACTTATAAAAGATCCACTTATAGAAGTATATCTTTCAAGTTAAGCCTATATTATGAGTTCGGATGCAAAAAAGGAAAAAAAAACCCAATCGCTATTTACCGTCCGCATTTACTTGAAATTGTCCGTATTTTTTCATTAAATACCACCCATGCCCCTCCCCCTTTCACCTCACTTTACCCTCTCCACTCTCATCAAACTTCATCCCTCTCTCTACCATGAAGCACTAACACCACCACCACCTTCCAAACACCACCACCGGACGACCACCACCGGACCACCACCACCGGGACACCACCGCCGACTAACCAACTTAGCACCACCGAAAATGTCCGAGGAAAAACCCTCAACGCCGCCATAACGGAATGTGGTAAGTTTTTGAAAAAAAAAAATTTTATGCCGCCGGAATTTTTTTTTTGCGCCACCAGTGCAGGGTAACGGATTTTTGATCCGTTACCCTGCTCTGAAATTTTCCGGTTTTGTTTTTTGTTTTTTTTTAGTAATTTCTGTTTTATTTATGTTTTAATAATTTCTGTTTTAATAATATATTTAATGTTTATTTAAAATAATTTATGTTTTTTATAATTTATGTTTTAATAACAAAAAAAAATTTGTGTGTATTTGGGTTGTTATAATTTATGTTATTTTAATTTATTATTTTAGTTTTAATAATTATTATGTTAATTTGTGTGATTATGTTGTAATTAGGATTTTATTATGTTAATGCATGTTAGTAACATGTTAGTATTATTTAATTTGTTTGATTTAATAATTTAAGCATGTTATTCAAATATGTATGCATATTATTGTAATTATTTTCATAATAAGTAAGTAAATAATAGCGAATAATATTATTGATTATATGTTGTCTAAATGGAAAAATGCTAAACATTATAGGTTTATTTGCCGGATTTTGGGGGTGATTATATAGATTATAATCACATGTTTTATAATGAAACACTATGGGCTGAGAAAAAGGAACTACAAGATTGGGTTAAGAAAAGGGCACATGAAATCGGGTTTGTGATGGTTATTATGTCAAATCATAAACACGATCCTAGTGGTCGACCATATGTATATATGAAATGTAACTGGGGCGCACCATATCGGGGTGAAGGTAGGGATCTTAGTGTAGCAGAACGTGTAGCTACAAAGACAAAAGCATGTGGATGTAGAGCGGGAGTTAAGGTTGAGTATTTGGAGTACCCAAATCGAACTGGATGGGTGATTAAAGAAGAACGGGGGATTAGGGGCATGCACAATCATGAGTTCATTCATTACCGTGAGGGCCACCGACCCATCAGCGGCCTTAGTCCGGCGGCTAAGGTTTTCGCTCGTGATATGATAAAGTCGCATGTTAGGCCTGCTAGTATCATGAAAGCTGTGAATGAAAAATTTCCCGATGATCATCCAAATATGAGACACTTTTACAACCTGAAAGAAAAGGATAGAAGGGAAGCAATGGATGGTAGAGAAGTGATGCAACACTTCCTTCACCTTGCTCGAGAGAGCGGCTACCTTCATTGGATTAGGCAAGACGAGGAGACAAATGCAATGATTGCGGCATTCATGGTGCACCCTCGTTCGGCAAATATCCTCCGTACTTATCCGCTTGTTGTTGGTATGGATGCAACATATAAAACCAACAAATATAACATGCCTTTTCTAAAGCTCATTGGGATGACGTCTTGTAACAAGAATTTTATGATTGGGTATGCTCTGATGGCCAACGAAACAGCTGATAGTTATAATTGGGTGTTGGACAAGTTTAGGTTGCTTATTGGAGTGAATGTTGTCCCTGTTACACTCATTACTGACCGTGATTTGGGCCTTATGAAAGCAATCCGGGAAGTGTTTCCTAACTCTGCACATTTGCTATGTAGATGGCATATCAACAAAGATGTGCAGGCTAGAGTGAGTAACATCATGGGCAACACCGATGCGGGTCCGTGATTCGTTAGCCGAACTTGGTATCGAATAGTCAACGCGACCGACGAGAGGAGTTATGAGGCCGAGGTTGAGAATATGAGAGATGTTTACAGAAAGTGGCCTAAAATAATCCAATACGTTGAAACAACTTGGCTTGTGTACAAAGAGAAGTTTGTGCGGGCATGGACGGACAATGTACTTCATCTTGGGAACACGTGCACTAGCCGAGTTGAAAGTGCACACTCTGCACTGAAGTCTTGGGTTTTTAGTAGCACAACTGCCTTGGACACCATCTTTTCTATTGCTCACAGTGAGATAGAAAATCAGGTGAAGAAGGTTGAGAATGATTTGGAGGAAAGTCGGCGTCGGCACGAAATCTTGTACAAGACTCAGGCTTTGTATCAATTAAATGGTCGAGTCTCGCATTACTGTTTAGAACTCTTACTGCATGAGGAAAATCGTATGCGGGAGTTAGGCTATGAGGTATATCAGCGTTGCGGTTGCTCGTTGAGAACCACACATGCAATCCCTTGTGCATGCGCCATACGCAGACGATTGGAGGCGAAAGAGAGTCTGTACCTGACAGACTTACATCCTTATTGGACTACTTTGATCATTGGTGATGGTGTTTGTAGTGTTGGGTCGGGCCAGAATATGCGTCCTATCTGCAGCGATAAGGGTAGGATGGGAATATGTACAATACCAATCCATGTACTCCCTCGAACACTGTCCTGGATGAGTAACCCGTCTCAACTGTGATACATTGAGACCCCCAGAATATGGCGTGAAACGCTGCCATGTAGACTCAGCTACTGATACCGAGAACTGAACCTCATACTTCTTCGGGTTGCTCGGTCTGTATGCGAAATCAGGCTGAATAGGAGGGGTAGGAATGACCTGAATATAACCCAACTGTCGCAGTACACGATCTAGGTTGTACGGCTCAATGATACCTCGATAACGTATGAAACCGACATACAACGTCCTCGGAATCATGGCAACCTGGTCATCCCCATATGGCGTCCACATGACCTGAAATAGGATAAATGTAATAATTTCATTAGTCTAATATAGTAGTAATATATGACAATATAATAATATATATTTTATTAATGCAATAAATTTCGTACCTCTGAAACCTGAAGGGTGTCCAAGCGTCTACGAATGGACTCCAGTCGGATGAACTCCTTGCCGACGAGGTGGTAATCCCACTTTCGTGCCCGGGGATCATGATCACTGAACGCTAGCCCATCTCGCTGAGGTCGGAAACACGGGAAGTACTCGTATATCCAGCACTGGAGGAGCGTGAGACACCCGGCAACCTGTTTGCTCTCCGCTCTACTCGCCACCCCTAGCTGACGATATAGGTACGCCAAAGCAGCTGAGCCCCATGAGTAAGTATGAACTGAATCAAGGTCATCCAGCTCACTAATGTTCTGGGGCATGAGGCGGGAACCACTCTTATCAGTGAAGAGGGTACACCCAAGTGTCAGGAGCATCCATGCGCGAAGCTGCACATCAGCTGGACGACCCTGAACCTTGCACAGATCGATAATCTTCTGAACGGTAACGCCACCGTTCCTCCAAACCCGTGACTCCTCACATAATAACTCCTCACGAGTCAAGCCCAGGAGCTCCTCAAACCGTACATATAGATCAGAAGTAGGCAAAACAGCACTCACAGTCCGACCCTCAATAGGAACATGTATGATCTGCCAAACGTCATGTAACATGATCTTCATCTCTCCAAAAGGCATGTGAAACGTGTTCGTGTCGGGCTGCCAACGCTCTACAAACGCTGTAAGCAATGGAAAGTCAAGGTGCCCAAACATAATCCGTGGTAGCTGGGCAATAGAAGATCTATCCATGCGCTGCAACGACTGCTGCGGGAAAGCCCAAGTCATCAACGCATCAAATGCACTGGAGCGGTTATGGCACAGCAAAACATCACTAGCAGTCGGATCGTGGTATATAAGGGCGCCGACGTGACCCCGCCAACTAGGAATCAGGGTACCGTCAAGTGGACCCCCAGGCATCGCCTCGGTAACTAACCACGAAGTATCCCTAGCAGCTCTAGTCCTGCTCGTCATCCGACTACCTCCGGAACCCGACCCCGAAACAAACCTCCCTCTACTACCCTTCCTCACAGGCACATGGGAGGCGGCTTCACCCACATCAGCTCCATCACCACCGCTCAAAGCATGATCTAACTCCTGCTCGTCCGCAGTATCCCATCCCGCACTATCAGGCGCTTCCTCATGAATAGGCATCTGCCTAGCCTGAGCATCAGTCCTCGCCCTCCTACTAGATGCATCAACACCACGAGATCTAGTGTGTCGTGGAGTCGATCCCTCTGGACCCTCAAGACCCTAATAATCAATTATGTTAATTACTTATTATTTATTTAATGTTTATGTTATTATATTGTAATTACTACTAATCTATAACCATTGACATTCTAATAATTAATTAACTAAAATTATAAGGATAAATAATACTAACATGCATTAACATTGGTGATGGTGTTAACATAATATTATTAAAACATATTAACATGCGCAAACTAAGTAAATTAAATAATACTATTATCACATGCTATTAAACAAATAATTAAATTAAATCAAACAAATTAAATAATACTAACATGTTACTAACATGCATTAACATAATAAAATCCTAATTACAACATAATCACACATATTAACATATTTACTATTAAAATTAAAATAATAAATTCAAATAACTATTGACATAAATTATAAAAATCCAAATAAACACAAATTATTTTTTTGTAATTCAAACAGAAATTATTAAAACAGAAATTATTAAAAAAGAAATTATAAGAAACATAAATTATTTTAAAGAAACAAAAAAACAAAATTATTAAAAAACATAAATTACTAAAAACATAAATAAAACATAAATTAATAAAAAGGAAAAAAAAATTAAAAACCAAACCCCCCGCCGGAAAATCACAAGAACCCAAAATTTTTTTTTTCGAAATCTAGCGGGGCAACGGATAGTAAATCTGTTACCAACACACGGTGGTAACGGATCACTATTCCGTTACCACCGCAGAGAGTAACGTTTTAGATCTACGTTACCTCTGCGGTGGTAACGGAAAAGTGATTCGTTACCATGGTAACGGAATAGTGTTCCGTTACCACCGTCGTGGTAACGGATTTTCTATCCGTTGCCCCCCTTATTTTGAAAAAAAAAAAAATTCAGCAACTTTTCCGGCGAGGGGGCGGGGAGTTTATCACTACTATTTTCCGGCTATGGTGTCGGTTTTAACCACAAATAGTACAAAACTAACCTGATTTGAAGATTCTCCAATTTCCTTTGCCTTCTTCCTTGGGCCCATACTTTTTCCGGCGAGTTGTGGTGGAGAACGTGGGCGTCGGTGTGTTGTTGGTCCCGGTGTGGTGGTCGCCGGTCACCTGGGTGTCGCCGGTCCGCGTGGTGGTTGCCGTATGGTGGTGGTTGTCGTGTGGTGGTGGTTGTCGTGTGGTGGTGGTTGTAGTGGTGGTGGTGGTGGCTATGGTGGTGGTGGCTATGGTGGGGGAGTGAGTGAGGAGTGAGGAGTGAGAGTGAGAGTGAGGAGTGAGAGTGTGAGTGAGTGAGAGTGATGGGGTATGGGGTCTACCATCAAGTATTTGTAGGGGTAGTTTAAGAGTATTTAAGAAAAAATACGGACGATTTTTAGTGAATACGGGCGGTAAATAGTAATGCCCAAAAAAAATGTACAAGATCTGGTACCAAATTATTTTTTAATCTCAGGCAATGTATGCTTTTTTCCAAATATTTTCTTAAATAGTTATGATCTTAACATCGTGTCATGAGTTGTGGAAATTAGGAAATGGTGTTGTACGTACTGAGTGGTCAATGATAGCATGATAATGAAATACACGTACGATACTTGACCAACATTTTTTTTTTTTTTATAAGGTAAGGAAAAAGAATATTAGGAGACCCTCCGCACGAGGGGTGGTCCTAATATATCGTTTACAATGATTGAGTGTAAAGCCGAATTTGTACAATCTTCAATAAAGAACATCTAGAATGGTGCTTTCAAAAATTGACCAACATGGAGGCAACACCCATATGTCCCATGCTCCCATACATATATCTACGAGAACATCTAGAATGGTGCTTTCAAAAATTATATGGATTACACGCAAACTTGCAATGGGAACATAATTGGGATGCCTTAGCAGTTAGCATGCCTTACGTAGGGAAGAATTTACATAATGGTTTAAATTAAGACTGGACTTGTAAATTGTAATAGGAAAAACAGTTCCAAATTTAGCGTTTATGAACTCGAAGTCGTCAAATCTCACAGAATTGAGCAGGATTCCATAAATATGTTAGATAAGGCATGGAATTAACATAAAATTGGCTTAGTTCACAGAACCAAATTAAAATCTCAAGATACACAAAGACCATTATCTTGTGCACAGATAAAGATGAAGTATTAGTTACATTTGTTGATTCTGTAATCAAATTTCGTATTTTATGGCTAATTAACTAAATTAGTGGGAAAAAAAATAAAGCAGACATTTTAGACATATATAGAAGCGCATAAAACAAAATATTGGGGGGGGGGGCTAAAATATTTCTTATGCAAATAATGATTTCTTTCTTAACATACGCTGAAATTAATTTAGGAAATACTAGAGAGGGTTATTATTTCTAATTATATACTACCTCCGTTTTATATTAATCTACACACTTACACTTTTGACACTATTCACAAATTTCCCTTTGACTATCATTTGTGAATTATGGTTAAGAGAAAATATAGTCATGTGGGGTCTTGTTTGATTCGTCTCGATATGTAGTTTTAGAATATCGATTTTTTATATTTTTTACAAATACAAAATTAGAGATATAAAGGCTCAAAGTAATGCATCGGCATGCGTGAAAAGTGTAATGTGTAGATTAATATGAAACGGAGGTAGTATAAGTGTTGTTATGATATTGAGATTTGAGATGGTTTAACTCTTCGGTAAACAGCTTTGGCTTGCATCTCTTACTGAAATTTAGCTTGACGAGCAACTTCAATTATCCCTCGTTTAAAAATGCAAATCCCTTTACAATTATCAGTATTATTCTTCATTATTTTTCAAACTGCTTGTTTCTTCAAGGCTTGCGTACACTTGTTTAAAAATGCAAATCCCTTTACAATTATCAGTGTATTGTGGACTGATTAGAGGAGCAACACTTGGGGCTCTCGGATCTTCAAGGCTTGCGTACAACAGGGAAATCACGCTACAAAGGTTGTACATTCTTTTCCTTATTATATGATTCATATTTTTGTTATGCATGCGATCTTGTGATAGATGATACCACTGTAGGAATATATAGATGCAAATAGCGGAATTTCAGGAAACAATTTCCTAACATCTATCATAGGATCGCAAACATAATCAGACACATGAATCATTCAATAGGGATTAATTATCAAACCTTTGTAGCGTGATTTCCTTGTTGTATGCAAGCCTTGAAGATCCGAGAGCCCCAAGTGTTGCTCCTCTAATCAGTCCACGAGCACCAGTTGAACACCAACGTTTGCTAGAACGGAAGAGAAGAAATCTCTTGCTTTTAGGTGGTATAGGCGCCGGTTAGGGAGAATAGATTTAGGGTTTCTCTTTCTCTCTCTAGTGAAAAGAAACTGACTAATGGATTGGTTACCTAAACCCTAATATTATATCCTATATATAATAGAAGAGTCATAGGTTAGTTAGGAGAACTAATTCTCCTCCTATTCTCCTTTGGACCGGCCCAATCCTAATCCTAAATGGATTTGGATTGCTTTGTCCAACTTGTGCTACAATGTGTGACCTCATAGGATTAATATATTTTAGTTATAGGCCCAATCAATATTGTCCTATTAATCATATTTATTCTCTAGCAAGAAAATAAGATTACTAAAATAATTAACTTTATTATCTTCATAATATTATTCCTATTTATATTTAGTAATTGTCGGGATGTCTAAGGACATATTCCTTCAATTTCCCACTTGTCCGAAGATAAGAGCGCAATGTTAAATTCCTTAAGTCACTTAATGTCAAATTTGATAACACAATGTTATTCTCAAATTTATGTTCCTTGATCGCTGAGTTCGAACTGCTCAAATGAGGATTAACTCTTTAATCCTATTCCGCATGGCCATGCAATTTTCCAGTTCTCGCTCATCAAGAGGCCCGGAACACCATTCCTATTTAATAGGAGGACTTATCCACTCTTGTATGACCATAACTCCCACTCAATTCTTAGCCCACCGATCACCGCCTTTATAACCTCCTTTTACGGCGCGGCGTTTAACAGTGTCAAAGTTAAACTAATTATATTGTGGTTATTAAGACATACTCATGTCTAAGGAATCCACTAAATATAGTAGTTTGATTCTACTTTTAGAATCTAATTAGGTCAAGTCTCAATGTATCAACTATACATCCATATAATCAATTAGACATCTCTATGTCTCCATAGCCCATAGAACTGCGCTATCAATTAATTATATACTAGTCTTTTAAATAAATCACTTATGTCCAATTTAGTGATTTAGACTAGGGACTTCAAATAAATTGTGATTTCAGTTCACTTTATAGGGTTCCATTATCAAAACGTTTTCGATAATCCTATTTGAAAACACAAATTATTTGGACATTTTATTTAATACTAAACCAAACAATTAAATAAGAAAAGAATTTTTATTGATAAACATTCAAAGCATAATAAATGTCTTTACAATTGTAAACATGAAGTAAACAACCTAAAGCCATCCTCCCATATGCTTAAGCCCCATAGACCTAGTATGACACTCATGCTTAGGTTGAGCAAGCGGTTTAGCCAGAGGATCTGCTATGTTATCCTCATTATGAATCTTGCTTACATCTGTGTATCTAGTAACAACTAACTCCTCATCTCCACCATATACCAAACAATTATCCTTAGTCCTTCGCAAGTACTTAAGGATGTTTTTCGCTGCAATCCAGTGCGTATCTCCTGGATTTGACTGGTATCTGTTGCATATACTCAAAGTATATGCAACATCCGGTCGAGTGCATATCATGGCATACATAATGGATCCTACTGCAGATGCATAGGGAACATTACTCATACGCTTGACCTCATCAGGACTCGAAGGACACTGAGTCTTGCCAAGTGTTATGCCATGTTGCATGGGAATGAAACCTCTCTTGGAGTTTTCCAGCTTGAACCTTGCAAGAACCTTATCAATATAAGTCTCTTGACTAAGTCCAATCAGCCTTTTCGACCTATCTCTATAGATATTTATTCCCAATATGTACTCAGCCTCTCCTAGGTCTTTCATAGAGAAACAATTTTTAAGCCATTCCTTGACTGATTCAAGCATGGTCTTATCATTTCCTATGAGAAGTATGTCATCCACATACAAGACCAGAAAAGTAATACTACTCCCACTTAACTTCTTGTATACACAAGATTCCTCTTCATTTCTGAGAAAGCCAAATTTCTTGACTGCCTCATCAAATCTGAGGTTCCAACTCCTTGATGCTTGCTTTAGTCCATAAATGGACTTCTTAAGCTTGCATACCCTCCCTGGATTTTGTAGATCTTCAAAACCTTGAGGTTGTGTCATGTACACATCCTCTTTCAAGAACCCATTCAAGAAAGCGGTTTTGACATCCATCCGCCATATTTCATAGTCATGAAAGGCACGAATCGCAAGGATTATCCTAATGGACTTCAAAGATGGCTACTAGTGAGAAGGTTTCATCATAGTCAATACCATGAATTTGTTTGAAACCTTTCGCCACCAACCTTGCTTTGAAAACACTAATGTTTCCATCCTTGTCTGTTTTCAACTTGAAAATCCATTTGCATCCAATGGGTTTTACCCCATCGTGCAAATCAACCAAGTCCCATACTTGATTTTCGGACATGGAATCCATTTCAGATTTCATGGCCTCAAGCCATCTTTCGGAGTCTTGACTATCCAAAGCATCTTTGTAGCTAGTAGGCTCTTCTGATTCTAAAATCGTTATTTCCGAACTTTCAGTCAAAAGGAAATCAATATATCTCTTTGACGGAATGATGGTCCTACTAGACCTACGTTGGGGAACAACGGAAGAAGTTTCTACCTCACTAGGTTGAGTGACTTCGCATGGAGTATCTCCAAGTGGGACGGTAGGAGGTACGTGAATTGAATGCACCACCTCCCGAGCATTTTCATGCCGGGCCGCCTCTGATGAGGTGTTAACCTCATCCATTTGTTGCTCATCTCGAACTTCTTCGAGATATACATTTCTCCCACTTGTTTTTCGGAAATAAACTCCTTTTCCAGAAAAGACACCATTACGAGCAACAAACACTTTGTTTTCGCTTTGGTTGTAGAAGTAGTATCCCTTAGTCTCTTTTGGGTAACCCACAAAAAGACATTTATCGGATTTGGGTGAAAGCTTATCAGAAAGTAAACGTTTTACATAAGCTTCACAACCCCATATCCTTAGAAAAGACAATTTTGGAACGTTTCCTGTCCACATTTCATATGGTGTCTTTTCCACTACTTTGGATGGTGCTGTGTTAAGTGTGAATGCCGCTGTTTCAAGCGCAAATCCCCAGAATGAGATAGGGAGATCAGCAAGACTCATCATGGATCGAACCATATCAAGTAGAGTTCGATTCCTTCTTTCAGAAACGCCATTTAACTGTGGTGTTCCCGGTGGAGTCCATTGTGAAAGTATTCCACAATCCTTCAAATGATCACCAAATTCTTGAGATAAATATTCACCACCACGATCGGATCGTAATGCCTTAATTTTCTTCCCAAGTTGGTTTTGTACTTCATTCTGGAATTCCTTAAATTTTTCAAAGGATTCCGACTTATGCCGCATGAGGTAAACATATCCAAATCTGCTCACATCATCGGTAAAAGTAATGAAGTAACTGTACCCTCCTCTAGCCAACGTACTCATAGGTCCACACACATCCGTATGTATGAGGGCTAAAAGGTCATTGGCCCTTTCACTTGAACCTGTGAAAGGAGACTTTGTCATTTTCCCCATCAAGCAAAACTCACAAGTATCAAATGATTCGAAATCAAATACTATAAATTGAAGGCAGGGCCAAAGTCCGTTTGATTGTAGTGGGAGGGGATCTTGGTTATTTCTTTATTCAGTAGGGGACTTTCATTTTGAATAAAGGGTAGTCGTAATTAAAATTTGTTTAATTATTGCTTTCTTGATAAACATTGATTGAATCTTGCTTTATTATTTGTTGTAGTAATTATGTCTAGTAACAACAATATCAACACCAACAATTCTACTTGTAATTTGCGCTCCGTCCTTTCGAAGGACAAATTGAATGCTAAACGTTTCATTGCAATTGAAAGGGATATGG
Organism: Beta corolliflora; assembly: GCA_947648045.1. NCBI lineage: Eukaryota > Viridiplantae > Streptophyta > Magnoliopsida > Caryophyllales > Amaranthaceae > Beta > Beta corolliflora. The sequence continues at coordinate 47,438 of CANSZD010003311.1, forward strand.
GAATCGTTACACCAAAACCAAAAGTTGCCGATGAGCACTATTGTTACACCTCGTAACAAGGTTGGTCATTGGAAAAGTAGTTGCCCCAAGTATCGAAGGATCAAAAGAAAGGAGTTTCTAGTTCAGATATGTATGTTATAGAAGTTAACTTAGCAACTTCTGCTTCTTGGGTATTTGATACCGCTTGTGGTTCGCACATTATTTGTAATATGCAAGGCCTCAAAAGAAGTAGAACATTGGGAAAGGGTGAAGTAGATCTTCGCGTTGGCAATGGAGCACGAGTTGCTACATTGGCAGTGGGAGTATATAGTCTACTTTTACTTTCAGGATTAGTTTTAGAACTTAATAATTGTTATTATGTTCCTGCTATCACAAAGAACATTATTTCGATTCCTGTTTTGGATTCCGAAGGTTATTCATTTACAATAAAGAACAATTGTTGTTACGCGTATTTGAATGATATGTTCTATATCTCCGCTAAGTTATCAAATGGTTTATATGTGCTAGACTTAGAAACCCACATCTATAACATAGACAAAGAAGAAACATAAAGCAAATGATTCAAACCCTACATACCTATGGCATTGTCGATTAGGCCACATAAGCTCAAAGCGCATTGAGAAACTTCATAAAGATGGAATTCTCAAATCATTTGATTTCGAATCATTTGATACTTGTGAGTTTTGCTTGATGGGGAAAATGACAAAGTCTCCTTTCACGGAGTTCAAGTGAAAGGGCCAATGACCCTTTTAGCCCTCATACATACGGATGTGTGTGGACCTATGAGTACGTTGGCTAGAGGAGGGTACAGTTACTTCATTACTTTTACCGATGATGTGAGCAGATTTGGATATGTTTACCTCATGCGGCATAAGTCGGAATCCTTTGAAAAATTTCAGGAATTCCAGAATGAAGTACAAAACCAACTTGGGAAGAAAATTAAGGCATTACGATCCGATCGTGGTGGTGAATATTTATCTCAAGAATTTGGTGATCATTTGAAAGATTGTGGAATACTTTCACAATGGACTCCACCGGGAACACCACGCTTAAATGGCGTTTTCGAAAGAAGGAATCGAACTCTACTTGATATGGTTCGATCCATGATGAGTCTTCACTGATCTCCCTATCTCATTCTCGGGGATTTGCGCTTGAAACAGCGGCATTCACACTTAACACAGCACCATCCAAAGTAGTGGAAAAGACACCATATGAAATGTGGACAGGAAACGTTCCAAAATTGTCTTTTCTAAGGATATAGGATTGTGAAGCCTTTGTAAAACGTTTACTTTCAGATAAGCTTTCACCCAAATCCGATAAATGTCTCTTTGTGGGTTACCCAAAAGAGACTAAGGGATACTACTTCTACAACCAAAACGAAAACAAAGTGTTTGTTGCTCGTAATGGTGTCTTTCTGGAAAAGGAGTTTATTTCCAGAAAAACAAATGGGAGAAATGTATATCTCGAAGAAATTCGAGATGAGCAACAAATGGATGAGGTTAACACCTCATCAGAGGCGGCCCGGCATGAAAATGCTCAGGAGGCGGTGCATTCAATTCACGTACCTCCTACCGTCCCACTTGGAGATACTCCGAGCGAAGTCACTCAACCTAATGAGGTAGAAACTTCTTCTGTTGTTCCCCAACGTAGGTCTAGTAGGACCATCATTCCGTCAAAGAGATATATTGATTTCCTTTTGACTGAAAGTTCTGAAATAACGATTTTAGAATCAGAAGAACCTACTAGCTACAAAGATGCTTTGGAGAGTCAAGACTCCGAAAGATGGCTTGAGGCCATGAAATCTAAAATGGATTCCATGTCTGAAAATCAAGTATGGGACTTGGTTGATTTGCCTGATGGGGTAAAACCCATTGGATGCAAATGGATTTTCAAGTTGAAAACAGACAAGGATGGAAACATTAGTGTTTTCAAAGCAAGGTTGTGGCGAAAGGTTTCAAACAAATTCATGGTATTGACTATGATGAAACCTTCCCACCAGTAGCCATGCTGAAGTCCATTAGGATAATCCTTGCGATTGCTGCCTTTCATGACTATGAAATATGGCAGATGGATGTCAAAACCGCTTTCTTGAATGGGTTCTTGAAAGAGGATGTGTACATGACACAACCTCAAGGTTTTGAAGATCTAGAAAATCCAGGGAGGGTATGCAAGCTTAAGAAGTCCATTTATGGACTAAAGCAAGCATCAAGGAGTTGGAACCTCGCATTTGATGAGGCGAGTCAAGAATTTTGGCTTTCTCTAAATGAAGAGGAATCTTGTGTATACAAGAAGTTAAGTGGGAGTAGTATTACTTTTCCGGTCTTGTATGTGGATGACATACTTCTCATAGGAAATGATAAGACCATGCTTGAGTCACCAAGGAATGGCTTAAAAATTGTTTCTCTATGAAAGACCTAGGGAGAGGCGAGTACATATTGGGAATAAAGATCTATAGAGATAGATCGAAAAGGCTAATTGGGCTCGGTCAGAAACTTATATTGATAAGGTTCTTGCAAGGTTCAAGCTGGAAAACTCCAAAAGAGGTTTCATTCCCATGCAACATGGCATTGCACTTGGCAAGACTCAGTGTCCTTCGAGTCCTGATGAGGTCAAGCGTATGAGTAATGTTCCCTATGCTTCTGCTGTAGGATCCATTATGTATGCCATGATATGCACCCGACCCGGATGTTGCATATGCTTTGAGTATATGCAGCAGATACCAATCAAATCCAGGAGATGCGCACTGGATTGCAGCGAAAAACATCCTTAAGTACTTGCGAAGGACTAAGGATAATTTTTTGGTTTATGGTGGAGATGATGAGTTGGTTGTAACTGGATACACCGATGCAAGCTTCCGAGTGACAAAGATGATTTCCGATCTCGCCCGGTTTCATATTTTGTCTCAATGGAGGAGCTGTGAGCTGGAAGAGCTCTAAGCAGAGTACCATCGCGGATTCTACAACAGAGGCTGAGTATATTGCAGCAGCTGATGCAGCAAAGGAAGCTGTTTGGATCAAAAAGTTCATTGGTGAGCTTGCTGTAGTTCCTAGCATTGAGAATGGCATTGAGTTGTATTGTGACAACAATGGTGCCATTGCTCAGTCTAAGGAACCCAGATCGCATCAAAGGTCTAAACATGTGCTCAGGAAATTCCATCTCATTCGAGAAATCGTTGGTAGAGAGGATGTGAAAGTAAGCAAGGTTCATACTGAGGATAATGTAGCAGATCCTCTGACTAAACCGCTTGCTCAACCTAAGCATGAGTGTCATACTAGGTCTATGGGGCTTAAGCATATGGGAGAATGGCTTTAGGTTGTTTACTTCATGTTTACAATTGTAAAGACATTGATTATGCTTTGGATGTTTATCAATAAAAATCCGTTTCTTATTTAATTGTTTGGTTTAGTATTAAATAAAATGTCCAAATAATTTGTGCTTTCAAATAGGATTATCGAAAACGTTTTGATATTGGAACCCTATAAAGTGAACTGAAAATCACAATTTATTTAAAGTCCCTAGTCTAAATCACTAAATTGGACATAAGTGATTTATTTAAAAGACTAGTATATAATTAATTGATAGCGCAGTTCCATGAGCTATGGAGACATAGAGATGTCTAATTGATTATATGGATGTATATTTGATACATTGAGACTTGACCTAATTAGATTCTAAAAGTAGAATCGAACTACTATATTTAGTGGATTCCTTAGACATGAGTATGTCTTAATAACCACAACATAATTAGTTTAACTTTGACACTGTTAAACGCCGCGCCGTAAAAGGAGGTTATAAAGGCAAGGTGATCGGTGGGCTAAGAATTGAGTGGGAGTTATGGTCATACAAGATCGGATAAGTCCTCCTATTAAATAGGAATGGTGTCTGGCCTCTTGATGAGCGAGAACTGGAAAATTGCATGGCCATGCGGAATAGGATTAAAGAGTTAATCCTTATTTGAGCAGTTCGAACTCAGCGATCAAGGAACATAAATTTGAGAATAACATGGTGTTATCAAATTTGACATTAAGTGACTTAAAGAATTTAACATTGCGCTCTTGTCTTCGGACAAGTGGGAGATTGAAGGAATATGTCCTTAGACATCCCGGCAATTGCTAAATATAAATAGGAATAATATTATGAAGATAATAAAGTTAATTATTTTAGTAATCTTATTTTCTTGCTAGAGAATAAATATGATTAATAGGACAATATTGAATTGGGCCTATAACTAAAATATATTAATCCTATGAGGTCACACATTGTAGCACAAGTTGGACAAAGCAATCCAAATCCATTTAGGATTAGGATTGGGCCGGTCCAAAGGAGAATAGGAGGAGAATTAGTTCTCCTAACTAACCTATGACTCTTCTATTATATATAGGATATAATATTAGGGTTTAGGTAACCAATCCATTAGTCAGTTTCTTTTCACTAGAGAGAGAAAGAGAAACCCTAAATCTATTCTCCCTAACCGGCGCCTATACCACCTAAAAGCAAGAGATTTCTTCTCTTCCGTTCTAGCAAACGTTGGTGTTCAACTGGTGCTCGTGGACTGATTAGAGGAGCAACACTTGGGGCTCTCGGATCTTCAAGGCTTGCATACAACAGGGAAATCACGCTACAAAGGTTTGATAATTAATCCCTATTGAATGATTCATGTGTCTGATTATGTTTGCGATCCTATGATAGATGTTAGGAAATTGTTTCCTGAAATTCCGCTATTTGCATCTATATATTCCTACAATCACCTTCAAGGTAAAATCTTTTTAACTTCCCTTATTTATACTTTATTTTGTTAATCTAGGTTTATTTTTATTTTTTAGTACACTGAAACTCCTTTGCAACTTTATGGGAATCGCAAAATTTACTAAAATTGCTATGTTTTTTGAAATACTTGTCATGTAAGATTTCATATACAACCATTGTGTCACGTGGCAATACAACCCTTTCACAAACCTAGTAATAATATATGGAGTTTTTGCGATTCTTGAAAAATGAAACAAAAAACTTCCAAAATATTTGCAAGGACAGTGAGGTCACTTTGTAGTACGTAGTAGATGTATTTCATCTTTTATCAATAATTCTTATCTTTTGTGCTAATAGAACTCTTATAATCGAGAAGGGATGAATCCAGATCCAGTTCCAGCAGTTGCATTGAGATCGGGTGGTGACAAGCACGCGTTTTATTCATGTGGTTTCGAAGGGTACCAAGATACCTTGTGGGATGATCATGGTCGCCATTTTTTCAGTTCTTGCTATATTGAGGGGGCAGCTGATTTTATATGGGGAGGCGGTCAATCTGTATACGAGGTAAAGTATCAAGACTTTCCCATTTATATTAGTTAAAACATTTGACATTAAGTTTCACATAATTTTGGCTGTTACCAGAGTATATAAAAAATTAATCATAAGAGATATTGATGTTTAACATTGCCTGGCCTCATTCATCAAGTCGAATTTTCTCCATACTTGCACACAAAGATTTTGATTACGGACAAAACCGAATACTGTCAATAATAATAGAAGTCATGGAAACGTGAATTTTTAAGTTTGATTTCTTTCTATAAAAGGGCTGACAATTAAGGAAGTAAATTGTAACTGAGGCATTTTTGGGAGAGATTTCTGGCAACAAAATCTCCTCAAGATTAAGATCAATTGTAATACTTATATAAGATAGATAGCAAAATATAATCACTCTATAAAACTTACCGTTGGTCTTGTAAGAGACAACCTACTTTTAATTTAAAGTTAGGCACGACCCAAACCCAATATTAAGAAGAGAACAAACGAGCATTTCGAATATAGTGGCTAGTTTAATCTATTTAGGAACCAGTTTATTCTATTTAGTGACCAGTTTAATTCAACTAATCGCATTCTTTAATCCATTTAGTGATAATTTTAATTCATTTAGTGACTAGTTTAATCCACTTAGTGACAAGGTTAATCCATTTGGTAAGACAACAAAGTTATTTTTTATAATTGTGTGTTGTAGTTCGAGATTTAAAGGGAAACAAAGGAGAAGAGAAGGGACGACTAGGTTGGTGCGAAATGTCTAGAATAGTGTTAGGTTAGAGTGGGATGGAATAGACTTGTTAGGAGAATGTAGGTTTGGGTTTGTCTAATTTTATATTAAAATTAGACCGCCTATTCTAATAATTTGTGTAAAACTTATAGTTACTCCTCTTTTATCTCTACTATTTTTTTTAATCTTAATGACCTTTTTTTATATCTCGTTTTATCATATGGTCATCATTTTTTCATATAGTCATTATTTTCCACCTATAGTTATAGGTGCTAGCATTGAGCCCACTCTAAAATTTAGGATGGATTAGGTCCATTTAAGTTTTTTATAGCACTGATCTCGCAACTAATATTACGCAAAAATAAAAGGCTAAGTCAGAACGTAAGCCTAAATTTGCGCATGTGTGGTATAAGATACTTTCCTGTAGTCTTGTGTCTCTTCAAAGTTCAAACTCAGCTTGATCGAAGTCAAGAGGAGCAACTCTATATAAGGTACTAGAAAAAAAATTATTAACCCTATGTCCGGACATATAGTTTGTAATACAATGTTATTAAAAATCTAGTCTAATGACAAAACTTTAATTTTTTTATCCCATATATGTTGTGAGAAAGATAAAACACATTAGGGTAATGACGGATCTTGGACAAAAAGATGGGGAGGCCAAGATTTGAACTTTCAATCACTTATTCAAATTTCAAAACAAGTATAATCAACCATTATACCACAAACTTTTATATTTATGTATTTGACAATGTAAGAGTAAGTAATGTAATAAATAACTTAGAAAAACAATAATATCGGGATTCAAGCACTTACCCTTCTTAGAATATTCGCCACTAGAAGAGCTCATTAGGATAGTATTATTGATCTTCTATATTCCTAAAGAGTGTTTGATTTATAAGTGTTGGAATACATCCGAAAGAACGCGAAGGAGGCTGACGGAGGTTGTGTGTCGCGCACGTCAGCTGTGTGCAACACAATTTGGATGCGTGCAGCACAACGTCTTCGAAGTTGATGTTTGCTGAACTGCGAACCGGCCGACCGGAGGAGTGGTCTCCCGACTGAGCGAGTGGTCGCCCGACCGGTTGAGGTTCCGCCCGTCCGGGATTGAGATTTGCCCGACCGAGCGCTTTAGACTTTTCCTTTCTTTCCAGAAGCTTGTTTGTGGGCTCGACCTGGCGAGTTCCACCCGGCCCGACTGGGCGAACACCTTTTTGAGCGAGATTCGGATTTCCATGTTTTTATTGCGTATTTATCATTTATATAACCTTATTGGTCGTTTTTCTCTCCTATGATTATTCATTAACCTAAAACACATGGCCTACCCTTCCCTCTAAGAATTGAGCAGTTCTTGAGAAACTCTAGTCCTTGATTCGGGTGCATGGAGTCAGAGATCATTGTGTGAACATTGGGGGACGAACGTCATCGAGAATTCGCACCGATGGTGAAGTTCATTCTAAGGCAATGGCCTCCATACCACGGCGCAACGTTGTTCTTGTGAAATTCAATCAAGTTCTATCGACTGTTATCTGTAGATAAGTTCTTCCTTTCTATTGTATATCAAAATTGATTATTTATTTGTTTTTTATGAGTACATCAATCTAACTTATATTTCTACAATAAGTACATGCTTTATTTTAATAAGAAGTAAACAATTAAGTCTAATTTATGCAAATCATTAGAAAAAGGTTCAAACATTTTCTTTTTCGTAAATAACTGATTTATTTGGAGACAACTCAATACATGGGAAGACATCATATAATACTATAATAGATTTTGATGTTACATCATGTTAGCAATAGAGAGGGAACAACACATGCACAACCCGATATCATATACTGGTCATGCTTAATTTCTTTTAATTGTTTTCTTGATAAACCAATCTTTTAAGTGCTTCTTGTGAGACAATTTCTTTAATATGTTGAGAAAGAGGTGGTAGCTCAGTGGAGTACCACCCTAGATTCTAGTAGTGGCAGTAGCCTAGCAGATATTGCAATAAATAAAACAAAAACCACCAACAATTTGTGCAATGGAGACTGGGCAACGAAGGAAGCATATTTATAAAAGTTGTTGTTTTATTATGTATTCAACGTTATATAAATAAATTGTAAAGTATTTTATTTTCTTGTATTAATGATGAATGCAGCAATGTGCCATTAATATCACGGGAGGAGGATTCATCACTGCCCAAGGTCGAGTTTCAGCCGATGATCCAAGTGGTTATGTGTTTAGGGGATGTAACGTTTCAGGAATAGGGCATGCTAACTTAGGACGAGCATATCATGCATTTTCAAGGGTTGTTTTCATGGACTCGATATTTAGTGATGCTATAAATCCTGAAGGGTGGTCCATTTGGGAACAACAAGGGCACGAGTAAGGATCTTTTCATTTTTTTTGTGTCAATTCCTTTGAACCAAAAAATTTAGGCTGCGTTTGGTTGGGTGTAAAACATTTTCAGTGTAAAATGATTTTCATGGAAAATAATTTACAATGGAAAACACAATTCCAAAATTAGTTTTCCGTTGTTTGGTTCCATGTAAGAAAAATAATAAAATGAGAGGAAAATGAAAGGGAAAGTAAGGAGATAGTGAGAGGAGTGTACAAGAGAGAGAAGGAAAACAGTTTTCCCTTCATTTTGAAGGAAAAATGGTTTTCCATCATTGAAAGAACAATTTTACTCCAAGGGAAAATGGTTTTACACTCTTTTGCAAACCAAACAATGTAAAATTGAAAATAGAGGAAAACGGTTTTCCAGGAAAATGTTTTACGCCCTACCAAATGGAGCCTTAGTCTTTTTAGCTTACTTCACTCATGCTGTTGAGTATTAGATTAAGCAAACCAACTAATTACTTGATATTACCACTAATCAACAATCAAATGAAAAGTAATGAAACTAAGAACAAATAAGAAAGCAATTGAAAAGCACACCGATTAACGTGGGAAAACCCGAGCACCGGGAGAAAAAACCCACCAAGCAAGCACCTTTGATTAATGAAGAAAATGGATGAACAATACAAGCATTAATGGAGGATTTAATGCTATTTTCTCTCTCCTCTTTCACTAAACCCTAGGTTGATCTCTCTTTGTGTGAATAGTAACCTAAAACATGAAAGAAGGGGGTTTATATACTTTTAGGGGGTTAATACAAATCAAGGGTCGAGATTAAAACAGAGAATCACAAAAATTCCCGACAGATCTGGGTTGCCCGGGCGAGCTCGAAGAAACGCTCGTCCGGGTCAAGCCGCCCGCCCGGGCCCAAGACCAGCCCGCCCGGGCCCACACGCCCGCCCGGGCCAATCACGAGCCCGCCCGGTGCAGGCGAGATGACAGCATTCTGCCTTCGAGGCAGAAACTTGCCTTCACCAGCAGCCCGCCCGAGCTGGGACAAGCCCGCCCGGGCTCACCAGCCCGCCCGGGCCCATGTCTGCCCGCCCGGGCTGGACCTCCGAGGCTTGAAGCTTGAGGCGCTGCTGGGCCGAGTCTTGAGCTCCTGGGCCTGCTATGATTGTTGGCACAATCTCCACACAAGCCCAACAATCTCCCACTTGGAGATTTGGGCCAACCAAGTTCCAAAACCACCAATGCAACCCCATATGTAGACCATATACAAACCCAAAAATACATCATCCATACCCATTATCACCAAAGATGCTTACTCTCCTCCATCTAGCAATGGAGACCAATTGAGGTTCTACACAACCTCAATTTCTCACTAGGTACAACCTTAGTGAGCATGTCCGCCGGATTCTTTGAACCGGCAATCTTCCTCAAAACCAAGACACCATCATCCACCAAACTCCTAGTGTAGTGGTAGTGCCTCTTTATGTGCTTGGTTCGGTAGTGAAACATAGGATTTTTAGCCAATTGAACCGCACTTTGACTATCACTATGCAACACACATTGTTGTTGTTTCATGCCCATTTCATCAAGGAAGTTCTTCAACCATTCCATCTCATTTCCCGCCTCCGACATAGCCACATACTCGGACTCCGTAGTAGACATGGAGACACACTTTTGGAGCTTGGACATCCAACTAATGGCCGTACCACCAATAGTGAAAACATACCCCGAAGTGCTCTTGCTTGAATCAACACATCCTCCAAAATCAGCATCAACAAACCCTTCCAAGATCACTCCTTTTCTCCCAAAGCAAAGAGTCATAGAAGAAGTACCTTGCAAGTACCTCATGAGCCATTTCACGGCTTCCTAATGTTGCTCTCCCGGATTTGCCATGAACCTACTCACAACTCCCACCGCATGAGCGATGTCGGGCCTTGTGCACACCATAGCATACATCATGCTACCAACGGCCGAAGCATAAGGAACAATGGCCATTTGCTCCTTTTCTTCATCCGTTTTTGGTGAATCCTCCTTTGACAACTTGAGGTCAATAGAAAGAGGAGAACTTCGAGGCTTCGCATCAACCATGTTGAACCTCTTTAGCACTTTCTTGACATACTCCTCTTGAGATAACCTCAATAAACCCGTCGATCTATCTCTCAAGATTCTCATGCCAAGTATTTGCTTCGCCTCACCCAAGTCCTTCATCTCAAACTTCTTTGACAAATTTTCTTTCAACTTGTTCACAAGATCCATACTAGAACCCGCAATAAGCATGTCATCAACATAGAGAAGCAAATAAACACAACCATTTGCGTACCTTTGAAAGTAGCAACAATGATCGTCATCCGATCTCACAAATCCATTTCCTAGCATGAACATGTCAAACTTCTTGTACCATTGTCTTGGAGCTTGCTTCAACCCATATAAGCTCCTCATGAGCTTGCACACCAAGTTCCCTTTACCCGAAACTTGAAACCCTTTCGGTTGCTTCATGTAGAGATCCTCTTCCAAATCCCCATGTAAAAACGCGGTTTTCACATCCATTTGCTCAAGAAAAAGATTTTCGGAAGCCACTATTGCCAACAAGATTCTAATAGTGGTGAGCTTCACAACCGGAGCAAAAATCTCTTGATAATCAACCCCTTCCTTTTGTGAAAACCCTTTTTACCACAAGCCTTGCCTTGAAACGGATTGTGCCATCCGGTTCATCCTTCTTACGAAAGATCCACTTGTTCAATAGTGCTCTTTTTCCCTTGGGTAGTTCACACAACACCCAAGTCTTGTTCTTCACCAATGAGTCCATCTCATCTTTCATGGCTTGCTCCCACTTAGACGATTCACTAGACTTCATTGCTTCACCATAGTACTCCGGTTCACCCGCATCGGTTAACAACAAGTAATGCAATGAGGGAGAGTATCGATTAGGTGGCTTGATAGACCTTGAAGATCTCCTCACTTGAGGAGTGGAGCTAGCTTGTGGAGTGCTTGGTTCACCTTGAACCTCATCATCCATGTCATCAAGAGGATCATCCTCTAACTCAATAGATTCATCAACATTGGGAGCTTGAACTTCATGTTGAGAAGCTTGAACATCATCTACCTCAACTATTTCTCGCTCTTCTCCAATCCACCCTCTCTCAATTGAATCTCCACCATAATTATCCTTATACAAAGATTTCTCATCAAAGGTCACATCACAATGCCTAATCACCACACGGTTCTTAGGATCCCAAATACGATACCCATATTTTTCACAACCATATCCTATGAAGTAGCATTTAATGGCCTTTGGGTCAAGCTTATCACGCTTTTCGGATTGAACATAGACAACACAACCAAAAGTTCTCAAGTGTGAAAGACATACCTCTTTACCACTCCAAACTTCCTCCGGAATCTTGAACTCCAAGGGAACGCTAGGTCCCCGATTGATCAAGTATGTCGCGGTGCTCACGGCATCGGCCCAAAATCACTTGGGAAGACCCGCGTGGATCCTCATGCTCCTTGCCCTCTCAAGTAGTGTTCTATTCATCCTCTACGCTACCCCATTTTGGCGAGGTTTCCCCGGAATGGTCCTCACCAAAACAATGTCATGCTCTTGACAAAGCTTCTTGTAAGCTTCCAACTCATACTCACCTCCATTATCGGACTTGATACTCTTTATCTTTTTGCCCGATTGATTCTCAACTTCCGCCTTCCAAACCTTGAAGGTTTCATACACCTCGGACTTGTGCTTCATAAAGTAAATCCATACTTTCCGGCTAAAGTCATCAATGAAGGTCACAAAATACCGTGAGCCACCAAGGGAATTGATGGGGGAAGGTCCCCATACATCCGTGTGCACTAGCTCTAGCTTCTCATCTTTCAAAGACTTCTTGGTTTTTGTGAAGGACACTTTCTTTTGCTTCCCAAAGACACAACTCTCACAAAATTCCATGTCGATTGATTTCAAATTCGACAACTTACCCATTGAAGCTAGAATCTTCATCCCTTTCTCACTCATGTGCCCAAGCCTAGTATGCCATAGCTTGGTGTCACATTCCATGGTTGTAGCAATCATGCTCTTACACCCTATGGTAGTGTAAAGTGTGCCGGTTTTGGAGCCACGAGCCACCACCATAGCTCCCTTGGTTACTTTCCAAACACCGTCACCAAACATGGTTCTATAACCACATGAGTCCAATTGACCCACCGAAATCAAATTCTTTTTCAACTTAGGTATAAACCTAACATCTTGAAGTTTCCATAGGCTCCCACTTGAAGTCTTAATCATAACTTTCCCTTTCCCCATGATATCCAAAGGTTCATCATCGGCTAGATAAACCTTTCCCAACTTCCCACCCTTGAAGTTGCGAAATAGCTCCTTGCATGGAGAGGAATGAAATGAAGCTCCCGAATCAAGGATCCAAGACTCAATTGGGCTATCAACACTCAAGATCAAAGCATCACCAAGTTCATCGGATGCAACACTAACGGATGAACTTGCATCATCCCGATTCTTATGATTCACACCACCCTTCTTCTTGGGATTGGGACACTCTCTTTTAGTGTGCCCCTTCACACCGCAACCCCAACACACAAGATGAGCACCTCCCTTCGACTTACTTCGCCCCTTTGACTTCGATCTCCCATTCTTGGCATTGCCCTTTTGTTGTCTTCCCCTCCCCCTATTACCACTATGATAGGCTCCACCCAATGATTCACCGGACTCCTTTCTCCGAGTGCTCTCACTCAAGATAAGATCCCTCACATTGTCACATACCAACTTTTCTTTCCCCGAAGAGTTGCTAATAGCGGAAACCACCGTATCCCATGACATAGGCAAAGAAGACATCAAAATCAATGCTCTCACTTCATCTTCAAACTTGATATCAACCGAAGACAATTGGCTAATAATCGAGTTGAACTCATTTATGTGTTCGGCGGCCGAACCTCCATCAACCATCTCAAGATTAAACAACCAACGCATCAAATACACCTTGTTAATTGCCGAGGGCTTCTCATACATATTTGATAGAGTTTGCATCAACTCCGCCGTTGTTTTTGTCTCCTTGACATTGAAAGCCACACTCCGGGCCAATGTCAATCTCACTACACCAAGAGCTTGTCGGTCAAGCACTTTCCAATCATCCTCCTTCATACCACTTGGCCTTGTGCCTTCAAGTGGTAGGAAGAGATTCTTTTGGTACAAATAGTCCTCTATTTGCATCTTCCAAAAGCCAAAATCTTTCCCATCAAACTTCTCAAGTCTCACCTTTCCATCCTCCATTGTTGACAACAACCCAAGTTCAATAATCACAACTTTATATCAACAAAGCAAAAAATTTGAACTCCAATCACCAAATAACTAGTTTTGCACACAAATCTAATTCAAATACTTTTCCCAAGGTAAACCTTAGCTCTTGATACCAATTGTTGAGTATTAGATTAAGCAAACCAACTAATTACTTGATATTACCACTAATCAACAATCAAATGAAAAGTAATGAAACTAAGAACAAATAAGAAAGCAATTGAAAAGCACACCGATTAACGTGGGAAAACCCGAGCACCGGGAGAAAAAACCCACCAAGCAAGCACCTTTGATTAATGAAGAAAATGGATGAACAATACAAGCATTAATGGAGGATTTAATGCTATTTTCTCTCTCCTCTTTCACTAAACCCTAGGTTGATCTCTCTTTGTGTGAATAGTAACCTAAAACATGAAAGAAGGGGGTTTATATACTTTTAGGGGGTTAATACAAATCAAGGGTCGAGATTAAAACAGAGAATCGCAAAAATTCCCGACAGATCTGGGTTGCCCGGGGAGCTCGAAGAAACGCTCGCCCGGGCCAAGCCGCCCGCCCGGGCCCAAGACCAGCCCGCCCTGGCCCACACGCCCGCCCGGGCCCACACGCCCGTCCGGGCCAATCACGAGCCCGCCCGGTGCAGGCGAGATGACAGCATTCTGCCTTCGAGGCAGAAACTTGCCTTCACCAGCAGCCCGTCCGAGCTGGGACAAGCCCGCCCGGGCCCATGTCTGCCCGCCCGGGCTGGACCTCCGAGGCTTGAAGCTTGAGGCGCTGCTGGGCCGAGTCTTGAGCTCCTGGGCCTGCTATGATTGTTGGCACAATCTCCACACAAGCCCAACACATGCATGAGAAAGCATTCTTCCAGTTGTTACGTTAAACCATCCAGATATCAAATTGAAAGGAAGGAAAGAATAAAAAGAAAAAAAATATTCCTCGTACGACCATCCAATTACTTTGGTGGACAAGAGAAGTTAATTGACAACCCGTTCTTTTAAAAAAAATTATCTTCTTATGGTCGGTTTGAAACTCACTTTGAACCTAATATATGTAGTAATTGTAACTTATCTTGTGATCATAATCTTCATAATATTGACACCACGAATATAAAATCTTGGATCTACTATTGTGTTATTGGAGTCTAATTATATATGAAATATTTCAAAAAAAAAAAATCAAAAAAATCTAATACAAGTCTATATTTGAGTAATTTGACTACCATCTATGAGCTAAAACTAATATAAATGTTTTTTGTTAAATGCAGAAATGATATTATATATGCAGAAGTTGATTGCACAGGTCCGGGAGCTGATACTTCTAAACGTGTTCCATGGGAAAAGAAGTTGGATAGCTCTGAAGTTGAACAATATTATATACAAGCTTTTATTGATGAAGATGGCTGGATTGCTCAATTACCTATATGATCAAGAAACAATGTTAACTAAATCGTATGTTATGGAATATGATAAAGAACTATATATGTTGTAGATTTGAGTTTTAGAGCCATCAAGCTAGGGGGGCTATCTCCCATCGGCTGATAGCTAGTTAGCCGTCAGGGAGTACGATTCATGAGCTCTTTAAGTTTTGGTGCACATGAAATAGTCTCATCAGTTAATCTCAATGTGATTTTTACAAATTAAACAATGAAAATCCAAATTCTTTCATGTTTGGTGCTTATTTAGAGTCCATGTTTTAATCAGAAAATGGGATGGTGATTTGAAGTGGTTGCATTTTGCATATGCATGCATGCAGAGAGCATAACTAAAATATCCGTAAATAAACAGTGTATAGTTCCTGTTGAGTTTTGATGGAGATGATTGAAGTAAGGCACAAGGAGGAAAAACAAATCATGAGAAAGAATAGCTGCCAGCAAGCAGCAGCCCGGGCGGGCAGCAGGTGGCCCGCTTGTGGCCCCGGCGGGCGGGGCAGCAAATCGAGCAACATCAAGTTATAAACCCGCGCGGGTGAATGTTGAGACCGGACGGGCGACTTGCCCGGGCGGGCAGGCGATCCGAATCTTTCCAGGCAAACCCAGTCATCTGCACGTGTTTGTTATTTGGAGATTAAATCGTGGCCCTTGGATTGCTTTTATTCCTTATAGTATAAATAATACCCTATTTTCTGGTTTTAGAGAGTAACATACAATCTCATTGTTGAAACTTGGTATCTCATCTTTTTTGAGTTAGGAGAGAGACAGGTGTGTTGATCACTGTCAGATCTAGTTCATCATTTTGTATGAACTCAGTTTGAAGAAATGAAGAAATGTAGAGAGAAAATTAAAGAGAGATGAAGATTTATGTGTTTTATTATTTCTGAATGAATGAAATCATTACAAGAAGGATTGCATTTATACAAAGGAGAATTACAGATCTTTATTACAATCAAAAGAAAAATTAAGAAATCTTCAGCTGGAAGCTAACTAAGTAACTCCAACTTGCTTGTAACCAACTTGCTGACTAGGATTTGTAGAGGCTGCTGACTTTGCTGACTGTATACCAACAATCACCATTGTTCTCCATTGATTGCATAGTGCAAGTTTGTGGGTTTTTCTCTTGGAGCTCGGGTTTCCCATATTAACTAGTATTTTGGCCCGAGCGATGCCTCGGGTGAATTACAATACACAAATATGTTATTATTCATAATTTCATAATTCATTAGTTACTTTCGTATTTTTTTGTCTAGTGAGAAATTGTAAAATTGACGTCATGATGTAATAAGTAAAGACACTTAGAGTTTTAGGGCAATATGTCATCAATAGTCTCTTGGTCAATATGTCATCAATAGTCTCTTGGTCGTCTTACTACCATAAAAGAGTTTTAGATATCTAAATACTTCATTAAATCTTTTTAGTTAAATATAATTATTATAAGACTTTATCATATTTTATTTGAAACATTAGACAATAAAAGTGATAGTGTATTGATGGTTAAGCTCTCACTTTTCATTTCAAAGGTCGCGTGTTTGATAACTTGCAGTTACACAATATTTATATTTTTTAATTGAGGAGTTCACATGGACATAAGACATTTGCATTGGATGCTTGAGGAGAGTGCCACGTGACACGTAGGCTTCCTTAGGAACGCCTTTTAATGTATTTGTATAGATATTGGTGTGTTATAATTTCCTTGTTTTTTCTTTTCCTTGGTTCGCTTGATTGTTGTTTCAATTTCTTGCTTCTCCATGATTATTGTTAATTGCCATAATTAGTTAGCACTTGAATCTAAATCATAACAATTCCAATGGTGTACAATTCTTAAAATTGACAAAGTACAACTCCATAGAGCTCGTATTATAGCAACTAATTAACTTCTACTCCCACAATGTCTTCTTTCTCCACAGGTTTCTAGTCTTAGTTCTTGTTGTTTTAGCCCACACGGCTACACTTTTTTCTTTTGAGGGGATCAAATTCAAAGTAAGGTTATTGTTTCCTAAAAATCAACCATGATTATCTTGCGAAAATAACACAAATGATGAATTGATGATGTGGTGTATCTCCTATTGTTATTATTAAAAAAAAAAGAGTTTGATTTCTTCTTTTTTTTCTCAAGTTTTAAAATTAAGATGTGAGAATGAAGGTTTCATTGTCATGTGTGATCATATCGTAACGGTAAAAAACTTTTATAAACTAAAGGAAAATTTGTCATAAACAACCTTTTAAATACAAGTTTTTGCGAGAAACAACCTTTTAAAAAAAATTTGGCAAAATAAGACCTTAAGAAGAAAATATTTTGAGAAATAACCTCGACCCATCTACATTTCTTATGTTCCAACCCCATTTCCCTTCATATACTGATGAATTCAACGTCGGAATATATTTGGTCAATGTCAAAAAATGGAGAAAAAAAGAGTCGAAACATAAGAGATGCAGTTCACGTGCCCTCCACATCTTTGGGTTTAACGAGTCAACGCTGAAAAATGCTTGGTCAATGCTGGAAAATCGGTCGAGGTTATTTCTTGTAAAATATTTTCTTCTTAAGGTCTTATTTTAATTGCCATATTTTTTTTAAAAGGTTGTTTCTCGCAAAAACTTATATTTAAAAGGTTGTTTTTGATAAATTTTCCTAAACTAAATGATCAATAGTTGGTTGAGTGGCACAATAACAAAAGAAATTAAAAACTGATGTAGTAGATCATATATTGGTCCATTATATGATTCACTATATCTCACGGGATCGAGATAACGTTGCACAAGAATATATAGTACTCCATATGTGATATATTCCTAGTTTTGTTTTAATTGAACGAAATTCTTTTGATCTACATTCCTATAAGTGAGATATATACATGATCTATATTCCTATTTTTCTTGATTCACAATTGTATCAAGTTTTATTTCAAGAGGCTGATTGTCTAAATTAGTAGAAGCAAGAAGTAGAGTTAGACATAAATGGAAGTATATAAAACAAGATATTACAAGGGGCCGGGGTAAGTTCAAATATACTTGATTTATTTCTAATACTTTTCATTTACAAAGATAATTGAAGGGATTGGATTCTTGATAAAGATTCTAACTATTAGGCATACTGAGTTACTAATACTCTAGATAATTGAAACTTATTAACTAGCTGCTTATATAAACAGCTTCAGCTTGTCTCACTAAATTCACCTCAATTAGCTAGCAACTTCATTTTTACTCCATTTGAATATGCAAATTCAATTGCAATTATTTTTTATCTGTTTCATTTTTCAAACGGCTTGTTTCTTGGTGTCTAGTGCTGTAGAATGTATAATTAGCCCAAATCCATCAAAGGTTGCTTATACTATCACTGTTTCACAATCTGGCGATGCGAACTTCACCACCATTGCGGATGCTTTCTCAATTTCATTCCTCCCAACAACAACCAGTGGATAAAAATATTTCTAAAGCCTGGAACTTACAAGTAATTTTACCTTGAGGAGTTTATGTAAATATGTCATCTAATAAACCTCATGTTTTACACTCCTAATTATACTTTCTTTTTGCTTGCTAAACTGTTGGATGAATTATACATGAATTGGTTGTTAAGTTGTATATATAATCCTGTGACCCCAATATTATTTATATGTACATGTAGAGAGCAAATACAAATTGAGAAGAAAGAATGCATATTTCTTGAAGGAAGCGATAGTACTATAACAACAATAACCTTTGATGCTCATACTAACACAATGGACAGCCCTACTTTTTATCGTGAGTGCCAATAACTTTTTAGCCAAGGGTATCACCTTCAAGGTAAACCTCCAATTTACTTCTCTTATAGTAGTACTAGGTTCATTTTGGCATAAATTATGTTGCTAATAAAATTCTTTTGCACCTGAATTATTGCTAACTTCACTGTTTCTTATATATAGTGTGTGTCCATTCTTGTAGTCACTTTGCAATAGTAAGGTTCCTTAAACAAAACTCTATTTTTTGTATTAATAGAACTCATATAATCGAGTGTTAGAAGGGATGAATCCAGATCCAGTTCCAGCGGTTGCATTGAGAACTAGTGGTGATAAGCATGCATTTTATTCATGTGGGTTCGAAGGATATCAAGATACCTTGTGGGATTCTAATGGCCGCCATTACTTTAATTCTTGTTATATCGAGGGAGCAGTTGATTTTATATGGGGAGATGGTCAATCCGTATATGAGGTAAAACTTATAAAATGGATTATGGGGTGTTCCTCAGTTCTCTTTTTAGTTAATTATTTTTCACGTAAATTTTGATATTTTTTTTTTTGAAAGGAGTAAATTTTGATATTTTGAGCAATACACATTTAAGATTATACGTTGAGCAATCCCTATATGAGGTTAGAGTATTAAGCAATTGTGCAATACCATATGATGCAAAAGATTATACTAAGGTACGACGTCTCTCTTTACCAATGGTGCAGCAATGTGCCATTAATGTGACAGGAGGAGGATTCATTACGGCACAAAGTCGAGAATCAGTCAATGATACGAGTGGTTTTGTGTTTAGAGGATGTAATATTTCAGGAACAGGACATGCTGACCTAGGACGAGCTTATCGTTCGTTTTCTAGGGTTATATTCATTAACTCACGTTTCAGCAATGTTGTAAACCCTGAAGGATGGTTCATTTGGAATCAACAAGGGCACGAGTAAGTTTCTTTATGACCTCTTATATACTAATGGGAAATTGCCAATTAATCTCTTTGATGTACAAAGTTGTACATAAGTTGTCACTAATATTAAGTCGCATGGGTTAAATATCCAGTTGTGATGTACATCCAGTAGCATTATCGTAAATAAATGTTACTAATATTGATTAGTTGTATAAGTTAGATATTAAGCTTTGATTTTTTTTTTAAAATTTTTTTGCCACGACTGGATATTTGACTCCTACAACTTTTTTTGACTCCTACAACTTAATTATTAGTGAAATCTTATTTATCATAACGCCCTTTGATGTACAAAGTATGAACCGGCTCCTCCTTCTAGTACTAATTAAGTTCTTGATTATGGAAAAGTTAAAAGATAACCTTATCTCCCCAAGTGATATGGACGTATAAGAAGTTATAAGAAGCGTGATTTAATTTAATAATTAAACACGTGAATATGTTGTAAATTCTCAAAACTTGACTTTCAATTTTGTTCTTTCGCGCTTTATTCTCCTTGGGGTTCTAGGTTCTCATTTTGCCCTATGAATTTTTCAGGATTATTCCTGATAGTCCCCATATTTGGAGATCATTGATGTTTAAATAAAAATTCTCCAAATGATCATGGAGAACACAAACCTCTTAATTCTTTTAAATGACAAAATAATCAAAACTAAGTTATGTGGAAAATGCAGAAAAGATGTTACATTCGCTGAAGTTGATTGCAAGGGGCCAGGGGCTGCTATATCAAAACGTGTTCCATGGATAAAAAAGTTGGAAATTTCTGAAGTTGGACAATATCGTACGCAAGAATTTATCAATCAAGATGGGTGGATTGCCAGACAACCAATATGATCAGGCAAATTGTTTCAAATATATATACAGTATGATATAGACCTACCAAGTACCAACTGATGGATATCATTTTCAGAATCACCTTTTCAAATATTCATACCAGATATTTTAGGAGCATGCATGTGAGAAGTTTTGAGATACTTGCTCCGTTCAAAAATAAGTAAAACACTTCTCTCAAGAAACTCTCAATAAAAGATAGGGGTGTTTCACTTATTTCACAACAGGGGGAGTATAATTGTAAGATCGATATGCCTACTTTTTATTTTTTAAGTCCAATGTAGGTGCTTAATAAAATTTCAAATAAACTCTATAAAAAGGAACGATATAATAGTGCATAATTGTCGCTACAAATGGATAACCAAGCTGATATTGCTGGCTTTGCTGCTTTATAAAGTTTGGAACTGGTGTTGATTGCATTCACATAGTGCATAATCGTCGCTTGATGATCAAAAATCATAAATTGGGAAGTAGCCTTTTTCCATTACTATAGTCTATCCGGAAGGTAACCGAGCTGTATATTGGTATATTGGCTAGCAAATGTTGGAGTTTCTCAAACTGCAAAACTAGAACTGATTCAAGTAGCTCCTCTCAATTTGGATCGCGTTCTGCATGAAGACTTAGTTGATTGGTTTGGCTTGGCCAATGGCCATGTTTACTTCCTTGTTAATTTTTTCTTGTTTTTGTTGGGTTCTCTTTTGCACCAAAAAAAAACCATTAAGTTAATGTAAGACTTAAAAAAAACCATTAATAACGCAATAATTAAAGAAAAATGACTATTATCTCTAAAACCGAGAAAACCTAAACTTCGAACTGATATATTACAAGAATGCACACATATCAGTGGCATGTTGTATAAGTTCACAAATATTGTATTGTAGTTGTTGAAATATGGGCCTGTGGCCTCCAAATGATTGTAATGCTCCCTTCCCTAGGATGATTCTGTTAGGTGTGCTAGCTGTAATGTTATTTGTCTTCTTGTGTCTGCTAGGTGTCTTATGCTTAGTGGTGTGTTGTGTGTAACCTAGGGATCAGCTCCTGGGCCGCCAATATAAATAGGTTGGTGAGATTCTCTTGTCATTACATCACAAAAATATGAATGAAAGAAGGAAGGACTGGAGCTATTTCTCTTCTGCTGGTTAGCTATTGTTAGAAGGTTGCTCAGGTTGATTTTGTCTTCATGGTATCAGAGCTCATGTGAAATTTAGCTCGTTACACTCCTTTCGTTCTCTCTGAATCTGTAATCTGTAGATGAAAATTTTAAGCTTTATTATGTCTCTCTTTGTGTTGAAGAACCCAGTATGAGTATGAACTAGTAGTCCTAGTGTAAACCTTGCAAGCTAAAAATCTTGTCTTTATAACCTGGAATCATGGTGCCAAGAATAGATAGTACTAGCCCCCTATACTTACATCCTTCGGATGGAAGTAGCTCTATTACAGTTGAAAAATTGCAAGGACCGTCTAACTATTGATCCTGGAAGAGGTCACTAGAAATCAGTTTAGCTTCTAAAAGAAAGCTAGGTTTTGTGACTGGTCGAGTGAAGAAAGATGCAACTGATGTAGTGAAGCAGGAGGCTTGGGACACCTGTAACAATATGGTCATCTCATGGATCATAGAAAATGTTGTATATGTAACTACCCATTTGGCCATTTACATGTTCTTTTATACAAGTATAGGCAAATTAGTAACTGATGTATACTTATTAATTTACAAATGTTAGTATTGCTGTTTATAAATGTTGTATTCTCAAACACTAAGAACACCAAATAGCCCCTAATATATGTGAGGTTAATATATAGCGGTTCGAGATTGGGCAACGCTCCTCTAAAACCCCTTTTGATTTTACCATTTAATTACAGTTTATACTAGAAAATGCTTAGAATCGTTCTAATGATATTTTGTTTAGAACAATTTTTAGTGGTATATTTAACAAAAATAATAGTAAATCTATTACAAAAAGTAGTATATTTATTTCAAAAAGTAGTATATAAAACCTTAACATATGACTTTATTATAGATATGTTATGAGAAATTGAGAATGATGTTTTTGGTTTCAATATACTACTTTATTGGTTAAATGTACTACTTTCACGAAATATATATACTACCTTTTTGGATGAAAAAAAAAGTATAAATCTACTCTAAATTGGGTCAAGAAAAATGCTTACATCATAACTATTTTTAGTGGTATATTCAGCAAAAATAATAGTATAGTTATTATAAAAGAATGTTTTGGTTGCAATTAAATGTACTATTTTCATCTTTTTTTAGAATTTTTACCAAATATACACCTTTTCTTAATGATTTAAATTAAACAAGAAAAATTATTTTAAATAAGTCAACTTTTGCATGGTCTTCCCATTTTAAGTTTATCTTTTGATTGTTCCTGATTGAGTTAAGTTTGTAGGACTATTTTCTTCTATTGGGTCAAAATACTTACAACCTGAACAACATATTATGTTTTATTTTTACTTATTTTTTTATTCTTTTGCTTTTTATTTTCACCCACCATCCCGATCCAACAGCCACCCCTCCAACCCCAACATCCACCACCGGGCCACCAACGGCACCTACTGGACCAACACCCACCCACCGAACTCTCCTTTTTAGCACTACCACTATCTCTCTCCTCACTACTAGTTCCACCCACCAAACCACCACCCATTGAAACCAACTAACTACCACCACCACTCACATCAACTAAGCACTAACTAACTATTGAACCTACTAATCACCGCCACCACTCACATCAACTAACCACCACCACCCACTGTCAACTAACCACCACCCACTGTCACCAATCAACGAAATTAATCACCATCGCAACCGCACCAACCAAACTCCCCAATTTCCACCACAACCCTCCGACTCTCTCTCTTCTTATTCTATTTTCCCCAATTTCCACCGCTAACTCCCCACCACTACCACCAAAACAACAATCAAAAACCGTGGTGGGTAATGGGTGGGTTTCGTGGCCCATAATCAACCCCAGCGAGAGGAAAAGTGACGTAGTAAGGTGAGGCAAGACGAGGCGGGGCAAAAGAACGGAGAGGAAGGTCGTGAACACAGGAGAACATGGCGAATGGGATGTTGGTGGTTGTTGTTGTTGCTACAAAACCCCACCCGTCGGGGTTGAAGGGGACGAATCCCACCTCGATTTCTGCCGTCGCGACAATTATGGGTGGTTTTCTTGTTGTTGTGATGGATGATGAGGAGGGTTGTGAAAGGGTTGGTTGTGAGGGTGGTGAGAGAGAGTGACGGTCCGACGTAGTTGAGGAGGGGTGGTGGTTTTTGATGTTAAGTGGAGATGAGATGAGATGAGATGAGATGAGAGAGTGGGTGTGAGTTGTGGTGGTGTTTGGAGGTCTGAAGGGGGAGGAGAGATAAAAATGAGAGGAGGAGGGAGGAGAGAGAAAGTGAAAATGAATTTGTTTTAATTTTAGGTAAAAAAATAGCAAATCTGTCATATTGCAACACGTAGCCATGTAACCTACTAAAACAGGCAGGTTATATATACAAGAAAACTGGTTAAAACTCAATACAACAAAATGGCACTGCAAGCTTAACCTAATCAGGGAAATCTATAGCTTGACTTTTTGGGAACATCACGCAAACGTTGACTTATTTAAAACAATTTCTCCTAAATAAAAAATGTATAAAAGGGTTCTAGCTGAAATGCTAAACATCACCCCAAAATTACTTAAAATCGCCCCGGTCCCACTAAACATTTCCAACTTTACCCTTCCCTTTTTTTCTTTTCTTTTCCCAAACCACCACTTCCATCCCCACAGCCACCCCCTTCACCACCCACCAGCGAGGCCCTCACCCCACCCTCCCTCCTCCCCTGCCAGCAGCCCCCCAACCCCTGCAACCACCACGAGTAAGCGCGCGAAACCAAAAAAAAATTTACCCTCGTCCACCGCGGAAGCGTCGGCCCGAACGTTTCCATGGTGGAAACGTCTGCTCGACGTTTCCACCATGGCGGAAACGTTCGTGCCGACGTTCCCACCATGGCGAAACGTTCGAGCCGGACGTTTCGCGGTGGGAAGAGGGTAAATTTTTTTTTGGTTTCGTTGGTGGTTGTGCGTGGTTTAGTTAGTGGTGTGCGTGGCCTCGGTGGTGGTTTGTGTGGTTTCGGTGGTGGTTGTGGGGACGGAGGTGGTGGTTATGGAAAAGAAAAGAAAAAAAAGAAAGGGTAAAGTTGGAAATGTTTGGTGGAACCGGGGCAATTTTAAGTAATTTCAGGGCGATGTTTAACAATTCCCGTTCTAGGCAAAGCTTTACACCTCTCTTTGTACCTCTAGTATCAAATTACCTTCTCCCGATACGACTAACACATAAGAAGAGTGAGAGAATAGCACTGCGGCTAAATTAAACTTTTTCCACGAGATCGGAAACTTCGTTCTTCCAAAATTTTCAAAGGTATGTCTAGAAGTAATTTATTATAAATTTTTATGCTTGAATACTTGAATCTTCCACATATTTGAGCATTATTGTAGAGTTATTATCTCTTTTATTCTACATTGATAAGCTCAAAAAAATCGGATTTCTAGGGTTCATCTGCGATTTTGTGATTGCTGGCATTTTTCTGGAAGTTTTTGAGTTTTCTTCTGTTTGATAATGGTGGAACTTATGATATGAATGAACTTGAGTTGTTTTGCTGCACTTATTTTGGAATATTCTTCTTTTTTCTTCTTATATTAATTTCATGGGTGTTCTTGATTGATGAAGTTGAACCATCTTGCTGGGTTGTTCATCAGACTTTTTGAGCTTTTTTCTTGTTTATTAGTTTGTCAGCAAGTCTTTTATGATGTGTGATATTAGATTAATTGGACTAGAAATTTAAAAACTTGAAGCTTCTGTTGATTAATCTGTATTTCGACAAGCCAAATAGAACCTGTAGTAAGCATGAATTGTTTGATGTTTTTCCGCTGTTGAATCAAAAATAGCTAATCATTCAAGTTTTTCATTGAAGTTCACAAGAGTATAGGACATGAAGGAAAAGCAAGGTGCATTTTCCACATATTTGATGATAGTACGAGCTCCCTTAGCTAGAAGACAATGCAATATACTTGTTTTGGCCTTTAGCTCATTATTGACGGAATTCTATGTCTAGTAAGCAAATTTCTAAGAATGATCAAATTGGCCAGCATAGGACGATGGATTCAATGATAGCTTGTGCGATCAACGAAAAATGTGTTCTCCAAATTTTAGAGAATCAGTCATTTGCATTACCTTAGAAAGCTAGTTCAGGTCTAGCTCTCTGCCAAGCTGCCACTATGGTAGGAGGAGAATGGATTTTTTTTCCGAAATGTAATTAAAGAGTCAAGAATGCTGGTTTTGGTCAGTTAGTTAAAAACCTGATGTCATATAAAGTTGTGGGGAAATTTCTTCTTTTTAAATTTGGTGAAGGGGTTATTGTTCAAAGTTTCAAACTTCAAAGTAATTTGGAACTTTTTCTTCCTACCATTCAACTTTATGTCGAAACCTGATTTCATAGCTTCAATCAATTGACTGTCAATAATAACATAATGACTATAATAGTGGTTCTCTAATTTCGTGGTGTAGTTATTGGCCTGAATCTTTCAGAGGTGCTAGTCTTCAACAAACAGATGCAATTTGTTCTACTTGTTTTTTCTGGGTTGGTTGATATTATCATATTATTATGGTACTAGTACTAGGTAGCATATTTATCATTATGGAGAAGTTTGGTACTTAAAGCGATAATTGATACAATGGAGGTACAAGCTATCAATTTTTATCTAGATTGGACTTCTTTTATAAGAGGTCTATGGGACTACACTCCCAATATTGATTTTTTTATTTGAGAATCACAATAGTCGTAGTAGTAATTGTGTGGTAGATAGAGTATTTTTTGCGGGTACATATGTCTATATGGAACAATGTTGTGGACCTTAATAAGTTGCTTCGTTGACAATTCCTCAAGCTCCAGCGGACAGAGCAAACTTACTTTCTGATGATAACCTTTTTTCATCTAGAAGGGCTACGCATTTCTGATGATAATAGTATTTTAGTATCAAACTAGTCATAACAGTCATATCAATTCTACTAAGTTATTAGTAGTTCCTTTCGGTTGTCACCTTGTCCTTGCCATTCCCTTGGTTTTCTTTTATGGATTGCTATATCAAGTCCTGCATCTGTTGGACTTCTTATGTTAGGGGAATTGATAATTGTTCCTTTTCCAAGCGGTCGACAGCTTGCTTCTCAATCGATAAGTTATGGGAGAACCATTATCTCTGTATGTGTTACTAAAATATCTTTGTGTAATGCATTGGGACATATGTACCATACTCTATGAATATGAAAAGCCTTAAGAGAATGTAAAAGGCAAATGAAAAGTTTGAACACTGCAAGGTTTCTAATTGCTTCAAGAGTATGATTATTAGTTTAGAAAGAAAAACATCATTGTTTTGAAATTATGAAAATGGTTCAATAAAAAAACCCTGGATATCTTAAATTAAACCAGTCCCTACAGTCAAGACTCAAGACTGATCCTACACATGTGCTGAGATAGGAAATAGATAACATAAGTAAAGATCAATGATTCTAAAATTAGAAAAAGTGCTTGTAATAATCCCAACTTCTATTTATCTTTAATTATTAATTTTACTTAGGAACAATCCCAATTTAGACGATGCCTTCCTATAATGGTCCATATACACTACTGATTCAGTATGCCAGTTGAAGTCTTGTATTTGTCCATTAAGATGAATGCCACATGATCCATCTTCCATTAAGATTTTGGATAGGTATCGCAAAATTATTCTATCACCTTGAATTACCTAAATAATTCAATGATTGCAATGGAAATAAATTATCTGTCACCCAATGTCATTATACACTTTACAGCTATTGTTAGCTAGTATAACCAAACATGTCCAAAGTTCAATACAATTAGCTAGCTTTTTAGCTTCTCACTTGAACCGGCAGTCCTATTGTATATGCAAATGTTCATCTGTGCCTCTTTATCTGTGCCTCCAGCCAAGTCTTTTGTTTGTTAAAGAGTTGTAGCACCATGGTAAATGCATGTGAATTGATGCATGATAGGCTGCATAAGGGTACATATATTAAATAATTGAATTTGAATTTGTTGGTCTTATGTTTGCAATCCAACATGTATTTACTGTAAATGTACTAATTCAGGTTGCTTGTATACTTGACCATTAGCTGGAGTTATTCTATCAATATGTGTTTTTACTGCTTCCCGCTTTAAGAGGAAAATATTTCCTTTTGCCTCTTGTTTGGGCTAGGCTTCGCAGTAGAAGCTATGCTTAGTGATAGGTTTATGCATAAAAGAGGATTGTGCTGGATGGGATGATGGTTGGTTAAACACTACAAGCAACTTGTGCAAACACCTCAATTCTAATAACTAAATAAAATCACTTCAAGGGTTTGGGAACACGTTCTCTATATAACCTTTTTCTTTAATATAGAATAAGTTGCGTTGTTACTCCTGTCATTGCTAGCTTATATTGTAATCCTGTTTTGTGCAGTGGAAGAAAGCTAATCTGGTTACACAACTTGGTAATTGGATATGGAATTTGAAGGAGATGCCGGAACATCTGTATATCCAGAAGGTTTCTCACATGAATGCCATTCAAAGTCCAGCGACGTGAATGCTGTTGGCGCAGTCAAGAAGTTACTGTTTCGTAGAATGCTGGTAGGTGTGAATGATGGTCGTTTTTTCATGGGGAATTTTCATTGCATGGATAAGCAGGGGAACATAATTTTGCAAGATGCCATAGAGTTTCGAAGTGTTAGACGGTCCTCATCTAATTCACCTATGGAACAACGTGGCCTCGGTCTTATTCTCATCCCCTCATCATGTCGAACCTCTTGTCACATTGACTGCGCAGTTGAAGAACAATTGTCATTGCTCTCTTTAAAGGATAGTTAGTTGTACTAGTAGATATGGTTTTCACCTTTCACCCTATCATTTTGTTGTTCACAATTCAGATACTAGGACTCAGGGACCATGAATGTAAAACTGTAAACTCCTCCTGTCTTTCAAATGATCTTGCTATATATGTGGGCTTATTTATCTTGGGAAACCCTGAAGATACTACAGTAACTACACCATTTCGAAGTTTGGGAAGTGTGTTTTACAGCCCATCCAACATTAATCCCAGGGCAAATAGAAGCTATTCTTATATGTCATCTGATGTGGGTTTTTGGGTAGGCTCCTATAAAATTCCCCACTAATCCCCTGTCCATTCTTACCTGGATTCAAATCCAAGATGATCTCAATAGGAAAGGGAAAGAAAGGATGTGATGTATATCGGCAACGTTGCTATTGTTAATTTGAAGCATCACTAATATCCTACTCTAGTTCTCCGG
This sequence comes from Beta corolliflora, assembly GCA_947648045.1. Lineage (NCBI taxonomy): Eukaryota > Viridiplantae > Streptophyta > Magnoliopsida > Caryophyllales > Amaranthaceae > Beta > Beta corolliflora. The sequence continues at coordinate 76,384 of CANSZD010003311.1, forward strand.
CATAATATCAACAATTATACCGGAAATCATGTTCTTTCAATTATTTTGTCATTGCGCCTTGTTTTATATTCATGAACATAAATAACAAAGTTGCACCTGGACATGTGTAAACGAGTTTTTCAAGAACATATATGAACGGTCATCTTATCCAACATAGTGAGATACTGAGATTTTAGTGTAAGCTGTAAGAAAAGTTTCGTGTTAGCATCTATGGTAATACTTGTTCATCCTTAAAAATCTATTTTTTTATGGATAAATTTTATGGAACTACCTTTTATAACAAAAAAATTTCAAAAAACTACCTTGTAATTTTTTTTTTTCAAAAAACTACCTTATAAAACAAAAACCGTTTCAAACGACCACCAATTGACGACATCCGTTAATTTTGACCGTTAACCCCTCCTTTGACCATCACATGATGGCCACGTGAGTTTATTAAAACTAACAAAAACTAAATTTCAACGCTAAAATAATCCAATACAAATCTAAGATCATGACTCACGTGAGTTTTAATGAACTCACGTGACCAACATATGATGGTCAAAGGAGCGGTTAACGGTCAAAATTAACGGATGTTGTCAATTGGTGGTCGTTTGAAATGGATTTTGTTTTATAAGGTAGTTTTTTGAAGAAAAAAAATTATAAGGTAGTTTTTTGAAAATTTTTTGTTATAAAAGGTAGTTCTATGAAATTTATCCTTTTTTTTATAGAATCACTTCATCATTTATTACCACTTTTGCAAAATATTATAGAGTAATAATGGGTTGATGTTCTAGTATTACGAGTACTTAATTAACAACCAAGAGATCCAATATAGTCAATTGTTCGATTTGCTACTCGATACATGTATGAGTTAGAGATTACATCAGCCTTACTGAGCAGTACTTGAACATCAGTTTCAATTAGAAAGCAGAAACAAAATAGATTGTAGTAGGTGTTCGATGACTGGACATGATTATAATCTATCTCATTAGTCATCAAATTCAATTTAAAATTTTTTCTTGATGGCCAATCTAAAATACTTCTATATACACTTGAAGATATATTTTGTGGGTCAACATGTTATTGTAATACATACGTGTGGCCATAGTTTATTTTCTAAAATATGACTGAATTAATATATCTTACATGAAAATTCCATATGAAATCATCATTGTCAAACTACAATAATATGTTAATAAGACGCCTAAAACTAATGAAGAATTATTTTAAGCCACAATATTGGGGCCCTTGCCCAAGTGCCAAGTTGGAATTCAACGACGTTGTGTACACCATTTTTCTTCTAATTTTCTTTGGTTTCTATCGTCAAATGGCGCCGAAATTCAAACCCAAAATCTTCTCTAAGAAATATCATAAGAGTACGTAACATCAATACATCATAATCCATGTTCATACAATCAACTCCAACGTACGTAGTCCTCACTATATATAGCAACCTTGAATCATCACAGCTTCACACCAAATTCTCTCATCTATCTTGTATGCATATACACATAAAATGAAGTTCCCAATCTTTGCATTTGTTTTCATTCTACTACCTCTTATTTTCCTGCAAACACTTGGTATTACAAGTGCAGCATCCATAATATCAAATCATAATTCAATCCAAGACACCTTAATAAACTGCCTTAACAACCATTCTCTTCCTTCTCATCCAATATCACCTCAAATTTATGCACCACAAAATCCCTCCTTCTCAACCGTTCTACAATCCTACATTCGAAATCTCCGGTTCAACAAATCGAGCACTCGAAAACCCTTGTTTATCATAACTGCTACACATGTATCCCACATCCAGGCAGCCATCATATGTGCCAAACAACATGGTATAGAGATGAAAGTCCGAAGTGGCGGCCATGACTACGAGGGTCTCTCGTATGTTTCCATTGTCCCTTTCTTCATGGTTGATATGTTCAACTTCCGCTCTGTCGATGTAAACATCGAAGAGGAGACCGCGTGGGTGGATGCCGGATCTACTCTTGGCGAGGTGTACTATAACATTGGTAACCATAGTAGAATTCACGCGTATCCTGCCGGAGTTTGTCCAACAGTTGGCTCTGGAGGTCACATCACTGGAGCAGGATATGGAAATCTTATGAGAAAATATGGTCTTACAGTTGATAATCTTATTGATGCTAAAATTGTGGATGTTAATGGTAGGATACTTGATCGTGCAACCATGGGAGAGGACCTTTTTTGGGCCATTCAAGGCGGTGGTGGCGCGAGCTTTTGTGTCATTCTTTCTTACAAAATTAAACTAGTCCGAGTGCCTGAAAGGGTCACTGTTTTTAGGGTTTCAAGGTTGCTAGAACAAAACCTAACTGACATAGTTGATCAATACCAACATGTTGCACCAAATTTGGACCATAATGCCTTCATTAGGCTCACCTTAGGTGTTACAAACTCGAGCGAAACCGGCCTTTTAACGAACCAAGCAACATTTAGATGCTTGTTTTTAGGTGACACTGAAAGCCTAATTTCCTTGGTTCATAACAATTTTCCCTTATTAGGTCTAGAAAAGTCAGATTGTCTTGAGATGAGTTGGCTTGAATCTGTACTTTTCTATTCTGACTATTCTATGGGAACCCCACTTGAGACTTTGTTGGATAGGCAACCTCCAAGTGTGACTTACCTTAAAAGAAAATCAGATTATGTGAAGAAGCCAATTCCAAGATATGGGTTGGAAGGGTTATGGAAAATAATGGTTGAATTACAACCACTTCAGCTTACTTTCAACCCTTATGGAGGTCGAATGGCCGAGATTCCGGCTACCGCGACACCATTCCCTCATAGAGCCGGAAACTTGTTTAAGCTTCAGTATGCTATTAACTGGAATGAAGGAGGGAGTGAGAGAGCAAAGTATTATATAGATTTGACAAGGAAGTTGCATGCTTACATGACTCCTTTTGTGTCAAAGAATCCTAGGGAAGCTTTCCTTAATTATAGGGACTTAGACTTGGGAATAAATCACCAAGGTTCAAGAAGCTATGTTGAAGGGAAGAAATATGGTGTGATGTATTTCAAGGATAACTTTGATAGGTTGGTGAAGATAAAGACCATGGTTGATCCAGATAACTTCTTCAGGAATGAGCAAAGTATTCCAACTCTTCCACGTTAATGGAGTGTTTTACTTTGTAGATTTACGATTCTATGATTCGGAAGGATAGATAGCAAAGCAATAATGCTAGGAAATTTTACTTGTATGTATGTGTATGTACTATAGATAAAGCTGTCAGCCTTGTAATATGTCATGTTGTTTGTTTACTTATTTGTTGAATATATTGTAATAATAAGAGAAAATTGTCATCATACAAGTTTGGGTATCTTTGTTCACCTATTAATCCCAAATTTGATTTATGTATAAATAATAACCGATAGTGGTTCAAATTCATAATTCATCAATTTAACAATTAGAAAAAATTTATGTAACATGCTCTAATTAGTCATGACAGCCTAGTCGGTGAAAAGAAGAAAGAGAAGGGATTAGCTTAAGAATTGTGACCGAAGAGGCAACCAAGTCACGAATTGGGGCCTCATCAACGATACTATTCTTCTAAATAAGAAACCCCCAAGTCCTTATTGAATCTTCTCACCATCTCTCATTTTCCAAAAACTCTCCAACACCACAAATTTCTCATACTACAAACAGTCACTACTATTTCTATCCACAAAATAATAGAGATAGTTACGCAAACTCGAGAAACTCTCCGCGACTGTATTTCTGACGCGGAGTTCGTATCTAACACTATATTGGTACCAAATGCTCTTGCGAACATTCGCGTAATCCAAATTCCCCAAATAAAATTAGTTAAATTTTTGAACTGGATTTTGAAGTTGGATTTCTGGGGGCTGCATGGTTGCGCAACTAAGGTTATTTCACCATAATCATTTTCTCTTTCCTAAAAGGTGGAATTCTTCTACTTTCACAGTCGCCGCCTTCTTCTAGACTACGCCATCGCTTTTCTTCTCGTCTATTGTTGAATTTCTCATACCATAATTTCCCTCATGCTAGGTGCGTTGGAAGTTAATGTAATCTAATTTTGTTGTTTGAGCTCATCCATGATTATTTATTTGCTTATAGCCTTATAATAATGGTTTGATTTGTTAGGGAATATATCGTAAGGAAATGGGTCAATTGAATTTAGGATATAAGTGTTTCAGTTAAAACTATGTTTAATATAATAAGTAGGTTATATGTGTTAGAATAACGAGTGTCGAGTATTAGGTAATAGGTGAGACAGACTTACGATAACTTATTGGATTATAAAAAAACTAATATGAACCCAGGTGCACACTAACTTAGTGCACCTTATCCATCTCATGTGAGTTTTAATGATCATAACTTTTCCGTTTTGCCGCGTTCAGTCTTCCGCTCTTTTCTCTCTCCTGATAACTTCTCTCTCCTCTGATAACTTCACTCTCCTGATAGTGTATTTTTGAAATAATATAGTGTATTTAAAATAATATAGTGTATTTTAAAATGATAGTATTTTGCTGAGTTTTTTTGGCATGATAGTGTTGCATATTATAGTGTATATTGACATGATATAGTGTATTTTGACATGATAGTGTTTTGCTGTGTTTTTTGACATGATAGAGTTGCATGATATAGTGTGTTTTGACATGATATAGTGTATTTTGAAATGTTATAGTGTAGTTTATTTATATATTACACAAAATTATCATAATCGATCGTTATAGTGTTTGACATGATAGTGTATTTTGACATGATAGTGTATTTTGACATGATATAGTGTATTTTAAAATGATATAGTGTATGTTTGTTCAGAACAACTGTTTTTGTTAAAATTTTAGGGCGAGAGAATATTATTGAAGAGAGAGAAAATCGCGCGGATTTTGGAAAGCGGGAGTGACTAGTTTGTAGTGGGGCACGTGTCTAGGCCTGGTCCACACTATTTTTAATGTGAACCGGATCCACGCAAGACGGATTGTAGTTACGATAGTAAGGGATCCTCGATGAAATAGAAATGTGGGTCTTACAACAAATTATTGTAAGTCGCGTCATATAAGATTTCGTGTTTGCGGAATATGGATTTATGGATGATTAGGTGAAGTTTGGGTGAGGAAGTTAGAAAGGTTGACTGAAAGAAAAGAGGTTGATTTGGATAAGTAATGTATTATACCGTCATGATTTTAGGATGATTGATGATTATTTTTTAGAATGCAGTGACTATATGCTGATAAACGTGATGTTTATGTTTAAAGAGATGGAGTACTAGTTTATACATTGTTGAAAGTCGAAATAAACCAGGAAGGATAAATTTTTTTTGGGGTAAAACTATCACCGTTAGGGGCCTGTGGAAGTTGCTGAGAAGAATAGTAAGCTGCTGTGGTACCTAAGATCATGTAAATGTGTTACTTAAGCTGATAGACAATTTAAAATAATTTTACTAAACGACTAAACGTCGTCCTACTTTTTACTTACTAACACTCTAAATACATAGAGGTCGTCCCACCTCTATGTATTTAATCCATTTCCCCCTTACCTTTTACTTTCATTCTCCCATTCATTCTTCTCATATCTTCCATTCCCTCCCATCTCGCATACGTTCACTCTCTTTCATCCCTTTCCTCTTCTTCCAAATTTCTCGACGAATTTTTCCGGCAGCCTGAAGTATTTTTTCAGCAACAATAGAGCTCGAAAGATGATTGAAATTGTTACAAAACCCCAGGATTCTGCCAAAGACGCACACACCTGTGGTGAGGTGCATATGGTGACGCCTCTCCATAGGTCCGGGGGCCTCTCCAAAGGTTCAGGCATCCACGATGGGCGCATGAACTTGTGGAGAGGCGCCTATGGCAAACATCTCTCCACTGGTTCAGGCGCCTTTGGTTTTTTTGTTTATAATTTTTGCTAAAGTAGTGAAGAATGATCGAAGAATCGAAGAATGGTAGAGCGAAAAATTGAAGAATAATCGAAGAATTGCGTCAAAAATGCTGGAATTAATTACCTCAATTGTATAGGTAGAGCTCTAATTGACTTTTTGCTTAAATTAATTATCTACTCTATTTTGCTTTTTTTTGGGTAAGCTAGAGTGATATTGTGTGAGAGATGAGAAGGAATCAAAGAGGTGAGAAGAATGAAAGGGGGAATAAAAAAAGAAAGGAGGGAATGGGGGAATGAAGGGGGAATAAAAAGTGTATAAAAGTATAAAAATTGCAGGGCGTTAGTAAGTAAAACTAAGGCAACATGTAGCAAAACCCTAATGAGATTGAGGTGGTGGAGTAGTGGCATCGCTTCCCACCTCGTATCCCTGAGGTCTAGGGATCAAACCTCATGGGGCTCATTTGAGGATTTCCCCTTATCCCCTCTCAAGTGAGTCCTCTTCATCTTACCTTAAAAAAAATTATAGTAAAACCCTAATTTTATACACCCTTCTTTTTTTAAATTGCTACACTATATTGTTAGACTATGTGTATATTAGGCAATAGTCAAGTATTGTAATCTATGTAATCTTCCCATTTTGTATAGCATAATTAGTTCCTATACTTTAGCCTTAGATTATGGTAACCATATGTTTTGTATATATTGATTCCTAATGATCAATAATACTCAAGGATAATTTCCTACATGGTATCAGATTAGGTTTTTCCTCCCTGTGCATCCCTAGCCGTCGCCCATCACCACTCTTTCTTCCTCCTCCTCTAATGGCTGACAAACCCGCATTCCATTCGGCTCTTGCGGTTACTAATATCAAGTCTCTTATTCCCATCACTTTGGATCTCGAATCCGATCAATACCATGAATGGGCTACGCTCTTTAAGGTTCAAGCACAAGTGCACAGTGTGCTTGAACATATCATCCCTCCCACCGAGTCCAAGGAACTCGACGCATACAAGGCCGTGAAGGCTGCCGATCCTTCACTTTGTAAACGCCTTGACGCTGTTGTCTTGCAATGGATCTATGCTACGGTATCATCCGACATCCTCTCCTCCATTCTTGTTGTTGATGATCTTGCTGAGCATGCTTGGACTCGTGTTGCTCAAATTTTTCAAGATAATAAAAACTCCAGGGCTGCCTATCTTGAAACCGAATTCACCACTACCAATTTGGTTGAAATCTCCTCGGTTGTTGCTTACTATACTCGGCTACAATCCCTTGCTACTCAACTTGCTAATGTTGGGTCGCCGGTTTCCGATCAACGCTTGATGATGCGTTTCCTTGCCGGATTGCCTTCCACTTACTCTACCTTGGTCACTAACATGCAGCAAAAAGATGTCTTGCCTTCGTTCTCGGATGTTTGTTCACGCCTCAAACTTGAAGAGACCACCACGAAAGAACGTGCTCGTGACTCTAGTGCCACGGCCCTCCTTGTTGATGATGATTCTTCATCTTCACCGGTTCACCATCATGGAGGTAATTCATCCAACCGAAATTCCTCTCGTGATAATCGTAACAAAAATAATAAAAAAAATCGTGGCAAACAAAACAACTACCAACAACCGCGGTAAAAATAACCGCGGTGGTGGGCAGCAACAGGCCCACCAACCTGCGGTGGCTCCGTCGCCGGGTTCCCCGTGGTTGTTCCCTGTCTGGCCGGGGTGGCAGCAGCCTCAGTAAGCCATCCCACCGTGCCGGCATCCAATCGCTGCATGGCAGCAGCGTCCCTCAAGGACCAGCAGCCCTGGTGTCCTTGGGCCAAGCCCACGTGGTCCTGTACATGCGTTTGCCATGCAAGCCCCACCTTATGGCTATTATATGCAGTCTCCTCCTTCATCTGGGTATTGATATGTCATAATTATATTTAGTTTTTAGATGCATTTTGATTGCATTTAGAACTCCTTTTAGAGCATTTCGGCGCATAATGTGATGAATTACGTAAGTTATGCTCTACTACTCCCCGTTTGCCTGTTTCGATGATTTTCAGGTTATTTTGATGCAAATTGATTATGATTATCTAAGATCGATCCTATTAATCAATGAAGATGAAGATAGCTTGCACAAGGATCACAATGCATCCGTTCGGGACAATTTCGAGTTAGAATGAAGCAAAGAGTTAGTGAAAGAAGTGCCAAAACTGACACACATGTTCACTATTTTGATCATAACTTTTGATAGGAAATTGATAATCAAGAAATTCCAGTTGGGTTGGAAACTAGACTTGAAGGGCTTTCCAACGATAGGTCACATGTCCCAAACGGACTTCTGGTTTGAGAGATACAGCCTTCGCAAGTTGACGCAAAATCGCAGTTTTCCCGCCCGGTCGACCGGGCGGTTTCGCCCGACCGGGCGGTTTCGCCCGACCGGGCGACATGAAATTTTCACAGGATGCAAGGCATGTTAGCCCGGTCAACCGGGCGTGAAAGGAGCCAAAATCGCTTGCGCGCCCGACCGGGCGGGCTCGCCCGGTTGACCGGGCTGATTTGCTGTTCTGTCGTAGTTCCTCAATCACCGTCGCCCGACCGGGCGGATTTCGCCCGGTCGACCGGGCGGTTTCTCGAGACGGGTTTATTTGTTTTTTTTAGCCGGTTTTGTAAAAAGTATAAATAGGCTTTTAGTATTTTCGATTAGAGATTATTATTTTTCTGTGTTTTTAGTTTAGTTTTCTTCTTTTCTCTCTCTTTAGTTTAAACCCTAGTTTTTCATGTTCTTCTTTAATTCATTAGTTTTATTATTTCATTCTCTCTCTTTCATTGATTTCTTTTAATTATGTTTTCCTTTCTCTTTCTAGATGTAGTTTTTATTCTTTATTTCATGATTGAGTAATTTTATTTCTAGGGTTTGGGAATCCATATTTATATGCTATAATTCTTGATGGATGTTTATTGATGGTTTCATTAGTCATTTGTTATTTCTAATTGATTAGTGTTTATATTATTAATCTTGCAATCTGATCAATTGTCTAATTAAATATTGCTAATATCGAGTCATAGATCGAGAGATAGTACTCTTTAGAGGCTTGCCTACAATTAGCAAATCTGATTATGTTGAGTGACCGTACTAGCATATGTTGATTTGAGAGTGTTAAGGCCCGACCGTAGGATTAACACGTGCTCTAGATATCTGATTCATTGAACCATTGATGACATTTTGATAGATTATAGTTATAAACATGGTAAACCATTGCCCTAGATCCTTTTTAGTTTGATTTTCGTAGTTTGATTAGAACTTTAATTCAATATTCCTGATTTTGTTTAGTTTCTCTATACCTTATAAGCTAGATTAAAACGACCATCTCTCTGTGGATTCGACCCTACTTACCCTACTACATTGTTAGAAGGTTTGCAGGAATTATTTTTGACAGGTGTACGACAACCCATCAGGTATGCTCCCACTGATATAGATGCTGCCATGCACACCCTCACTCTCCAACCACCGGATGACAACTGGTACATGTACACGGGTGCTACCTCTCACATGACTGCAAATCCAGGTACTCTTACTTCTTATTTTAATTCGAGCAAAAATGTTGGTATTGTAGTTGGTAATGGTAATACTATTCCAATTCGTGGCTTTGGACATACTTCCCTTACCCCTCATAATCCCTCTCTACATCTCAAAAATTTCCTACATGCTCCTAAACTCATTAAAAACCTCATTTCAGTTCGTAAATTTACTCATGATAATCATGTTTCTGTTGAGTTTGATCCTCTTGGGTTTTCTGTGAAGGACCTTCGGACGGGGAGCCGCCTAATGAGATGTGAGAGCACCGGGGACTTGTATCCTCTCACTGCCACACCTAGCACTACCTCACCATCTACCTTTAATTTCTTGCTGCATCACCTAATTTGTGGCACTCTCGTTTAGGGCATCCGGGCCACAACATTCTTAGCACTCTTCGTAGCAATAACATGATTAATTGTAATAAGGCTCGTCATGATTTTTGTACTTCTTGTCCCTTGGGGAAACACATTAAACTGCCATTTTGTGATTCAATGTCTTCTACTACTATGCCTTTTGATATTATTCACAGTGATATTTGGACATCTCCTGTTTTGAGTTCTACTGGGCATCGTTATTATGTATTTTTTCTTGATGACTACACTAATTATCTGTGGACCTTTCCCATAGCAAACAAGTCACAAGTTTACTCCATTAGCCTGTCTTTTCGTGGCTTAATCCGAACTCAATTTCAAAGAGATATTAAAAATGTTCAATGTTGTTCTGCATGTGAATGTTCAGTTTTGATGATGAAAAATAATATAATATGTTATAGTATGAAAGTTTGTGACAGATGGTTGAGAAAGGAATAAATAAATGAAGACTGTGAAGAAGTGAAGAATCAAGATTGAAGTTCAAGTTTATATTGAATTCCAAGTTTAGTTACTATACGCAAAATGTAATATGCTAGAACTAGATGATATATTATGTGTCAAATATAGAAATATAAAATTAGGATAATTATTATTTTCTTAGAGTTAAGGAAATAAATAATTATGTTAATTTTATATATCTATATAAAAGGAAAAAGATTTTCGAAAACAATAGAACTAGATGATATATTATGTGCCAAATATAGAAATATAAAATTAGGATAATTATTATTTTCTTAGGGTTAAGGAAATAAATAATTATGTTGATTTTATATATCTATATAAAAGGAAAAAGATTTTCGAAAACAAAAGATTTTCGAAAACAAGTTTTAATAAAAACCGATTTGGAAAAGGATTGTGAAAAACCGATTGATAAAAGAGTTTTGAAGACAAAAGGAGTTTTAACAAGGAAAACAAAGATAGAGAAAAAAAACTGATTGTGATAATAAGTTTTCTATAAAGATAATTACTAGTTAATATCGGAGAATTCTTATCTTATAAGAATTGAAAAGAAAAATCAGTTTTTATGAAAGATAAAATTTGTTTTTAATAAGGAAAAAGTTTTATCCCTTAATTTATGGAGTAAAAGATAAGTATATTTTTCTGAAGGGTTTTCGGTCAGTCAAGAAGCATATAAGGGATTGTAATTCAGTTTCATAACTCATGTTTTCAGAGAGAAAAAATCGGAGATATAAAGAGCTGAAAACGATTTCCTAAGGCACAGAGTATATCACAGAGTTCTAGTCAGATTAGGAAACTAAACAACGTTTGTAATTGTCCTCTAATTTGCTTGAATAAGAAGCAATCCTTTGAGGATCTTTTCTTTCTGTAATCTTTCATATTATAGAGAGTAGCAACACTTAAGGTTAAGTGTTGGGGAGCACTACTAGAGTTAGTAGTGGGGGAATCGAATTGTATCAAGGGTTTGGTATTTTACGGTTCAAATAATAAAAGAGTAGTTTGTGTGGACGTAGATCTCAGAGGTGAGATTGAACCACGTTAAATTCCTGTGTCTTATTATTTGATTTCATTGTTTTATTGTTTGATACAATTTCGTTCGAGCAAAAACATTAATCGGAGAATTTACGAGTGAATAACACAGTGCACGGCACTGTGCCATAAGAGTGTTTTTGCGAAAATCGATTAGTTTTAGCCACTCAATTCAACCCCCCTTTCTTGAGTGTCACCTTGAGTTCCAACAAGTGGTATCAGAGCAGGCTATTCTCGAAAGGCTCATCCCTAGAGAATAGAAGTCATGAACATGCAAGATGACTCTCGAGATAGACACACAAAGTGCCCAATTTTTAACGGAAAAGACTATGGATGGTGGAAGGCTAGGATGAGGATCTACATCCAAGGATCGGATTATGAATCTTTGGAAAGTCATAAGAAAAGGACCAATCCTTATCCAAATCAAAGATCTTTGAAGGAAATATGGTCGACAAAGATGAAGATGACTACAATTCGACTATGCAAAAGCCGAAAAAACTTCAAAGCTATGAGTATTCTCCAATATGGAATTGGACCTGATGAATACTCAAGGATCTCGGCTTGTACTACAGCAAAAGAAATATGGGACACGTTGGAGTTGGCCCACGAAGGTACGAATGAGGTAAAACAATCTAGAATAGATTTGCTTGTCCAACAATATGAATTGTTTACTATGAATAAGGACGAATCTATTAAAGAGATGTTCACTAGATTTACACTAATCACTAATGAATTACGTTCTCTAGGCAAAACATATACTTCTGAAGATTTAGTGAGAAAGGTGTTAAGAAGTTTAACAAATCGATGGCTCCCAAAAATAACCGCTATTCAAGAAGCTAAAGATTTGACTAAACTTTCACTAGAACAACTTATTGGATCATTAATGACTCATGAACTTGTCTTATGAACCAAAAAGTAAAGGTATAGCCTTGAGAACTGAATTGGAAATTGAAAATAGTGATAGTGATGATGATATTGATTTTCTTACTCGAAGATTTAAAAAATTTCTCAAAAAGAACAAAAACAACAATCCTAGAAAAGATGAAAATTTCAAAGGTAAGAGCACAACATCTAACTTTAAGAAAAGTGCTACTAATTCGGGTTGTTTCAAGTGTGGAGAGTTAAATCACAGGATAAAGGAATGTCCCTTATGGAATGATGAGAAGCCTAAAGAAAAAGGGATCAAACAAAAAAGGAGTTCAAGAAAGCAATGATTGCTGCCGTTTGGGGAGATTCGGATTCTGATGAAGAACAGTCAGAGGCACAGTGCCATGAAGAAAAATTATGTCTGAATGCTGTACAGACATCACAGAGAAGGGCACAGTGCCAGGACGACTCTCACTTGTGTCTAACGGCGAAAAGTTCAAACTACCAAGATGAAACTGAAGACAGTAAGGTAAGTCTTCTTTCTCTGAAACCTTCAATACATCTTCTTTCAAAAAACCAACTTGTTACTTTGCTTGGAAATATCATTGATGATTGTCAAGAAATGAATGATGATTTTTCAATCATGAAAAAGGAAGTAAAAAATTTAACTAAGCAAAAGATTGGGTTGGAATTGGAATATAAGGATTTATTAAAAGACTGTAAAGAACTGATGAAGAAGAGTGATGAACTTGAAAAAATTATTGAAGAGAAAGATACTGAGATAAACGCTCTAAGATACGAAAAGTCTCTTGCTAACGAAATCGTAAATGACACAGTGCCATACACTGTGTTAGAAGCCTGAAAAATCGAGTCTTGAAAAGCAAATTGAATCGCTAAATCATGAGTTAGTTGAACTAAAGAATTCAAGATAAAAATCAAGAATTGTTCCACTAATGCTGCCTAGTGATGCTAAGATAAGTGAAGAACTTGATAAAGTTAAGAGAGAATTAGAAATTTCGAGAAAAAGAAATAGTGATCTAAATACTTCTGTTGAATTCTTGGAATCACAATTGACTATTGCTCGAAAAATGTATGAAAAGTGGTCGTATGGTCTAAAAGCTCTCGATTATTTATCTAGTACAACTAGCAATCGAAACAGAATTGGTTTAGGATATACAGACCAGAGGCACAGTGTAAGGCACAGTGCCAAAAAATTTGAAAGAGACTTTCGTAAAAGAAAATATGTCGATCTACCTGAATATTTGATTTGCACCAACTTCTGTGGAAAGAATGGACATCTTATGGATAATTGTAATGTCAAGACAAAGAGTGTTGCGAAAAATCTAAAGTATGTAACTCAAATATGGGTTAGAAAAGACTTGTTAGAAGCTCAACGAAAGACAAAGGGACCCAAGCAGATCTGGGTTCCTAAAACTAACAAGTGATCTTTGTGCAGGCAAACGTGAGAGGATGCAGCCTATGGTATCTCGACAATGGCTGCTCAAGACATATGATTAGTGATAAATCTAAATGCCTCTCACTAGTAGCCTACCATGGAGGGTGTGTTACATTTGGCGACAACAAAAAGGGAGAAATATTTGGTATTGACAAACGTCGGCAAATCCCTAACACACTCCATAGAGAATGTGATGTTGGTAAGTGGTTTGAAAAATTTGTTAAGCATATCCCAATTGTGTGATCAAGGTAGTTATGTTGAATTTCATGCATGAATATTTTACAATACTATTTGTGGCTTTGGGATTAATTTCTGGAAATTAGTTGAGTATTATGCTTGTTGTCCTCCTTTAAATATGTTAATTGGAGTAGGAGTGCATGTCTTTGTGAAACGCTGTGAGAAAAAGTCTACTTGATATAAAAAGGACTCGTAATGGTCTAATGATGCTTGTCCTAATGTCATGATCCTAAGTTCTTAGAACTAATGAGCTATATGATCCTAAGTTGCCGAATTATTGAGCTATGAAATGCTAATTCTTTCTCCTATGGCAAGCTTGATCTTTATCCCGATATTCTGATTTTCTATTTATGAGTTTGACATTCGTGCCTCATTATTTCTTTCTTTCATATGTCTCACCTTATAGTCATTTCCCTATTATTATCTTTTCTTCACCCATTGATCTAAAGTTCAACAAGTGCTTTTAATCTTGATTAATGATAATTTATGGGGCAAGAACATCTTGATAAGATGATGGAAGAAAAAGACGCATCAATTAAGGGGGAACATGAAAAGGTTGGAATGAAACACAAATACGTGAAAGAATGAAAGGTCTTGATTCACACCTTGTGTAAGGCACGGTGCCGGGAGATGCATAAAAAAAGAAAATGAGGTCCGAATTAACTTATTATCATTGATCTCTTATTGATTGACTCTAGTAATATTGTATGGTCTGCTTTTCCTTCATAAAAAAAAAAAAAAAGGAAAAGAAAAGAAAAGTAAGACACTTATTTTAGATAAGTCCTAGAGTTCAATTCAAATGTGAAGAAAATTATCAAAGTTTTGAAGATCATCATTTTGGATTCCAGGTATTCGAAGATTAGTTATATTTGGAAGGGAATAGATTGTTCAGCGGCACGAAACACACACAGTGCCACGGTGAAGAAAGTTCTATGATGCTATTTGCGGAAGTTGAAAATCTTTAAAGAAAGGTTTAAGCACTTGTTGAGCCAATTGCCATTTCAAATCTTCAAGCTTGCATTACCTTTCTTTATCTTACTTTCTTAGCTATCACCCATGATCCTTCATGATTATTTCTTGCTTTATAATTTCGGATTGTGAGTTGGATTATTTTTTGCTTAATGACTTCGGATTGTGAATTGGATTATAACATAGCACCAAAGCATCCTTAGTATTTATTGCTTGAGCTACTTGCATTATTTTGTTGACTATATATCACTTTGACTCGTGAAACATGTTGATGCTCTCCTTTTTTATAATGTCAAAAGGGGGAAGATGGGTATAATACATAGACTAATGAATAATTGGTTATCTTAATGGTGCATAGGTGCATATTTTGAGGGGGAAAAAGTGATTACTTAATAATATTATATTGAGTGTTTGTCATCATCAAAAAGGGGAGTTTGTTGTGCATGTGAATGTTAAGTTTTGATGATGAAAAATAATATAATATGTTATAGTATGAAAGTTTGTGACGAGATGGTTGAGAAAGGAATAAATAAATGAAGGCGTGAAGAATCAAGATTGAAGTTCAAGTTTATATTGAATTCCAAGTTTAGTTACTATACGCAAAATGTAATAGGCTAGAACTAGATGATATATTATGTGCCAAATATAGAAATATAAAATTAGGATAATTATTATTTTCTTAGAGTTAAGGAAATAAATAATTATGTTAATTTTATATATCTATATAAAAGGAAAAAAGATTTTCGAAAACAATAGATTTTCGAAAACAAGTTTTAATAAAAACCGATTTGGAAAAGGATTGTGAAAAACCGATTGATAAAAGAGTTTTGAAGACAAAAGGAGTTTTAACAAGGAAAACAAAGATAGAGAAAAAACTGATTGTGATAATAAGTTTTCTATAAAGATAATTACTAGTTAATATCGGAGAATTCTTATCTTATAAGAATTGAAAAGAAAAATCAGTTTTTATGAAAGATAAAATTTGTTTTTAATAAGGAAAAAGTTTTATCAAGTAAAAGATAAGTATATTTTTCTCGAAGGGTTTTTCGGTCATCAAGAAGCATATAAGGGATTGTAATTCGGTTTCATAACTCATGTTTTCGGAGAGAAAAAATCGGAGATATTAAGAGCGAAAACGATTTCCTAAGGCACGGAGTATATCACGTAGTTCTAGTCGATTAGGAAACTAAACAACGTTTAATTGTCCTCTAATTTGCTTGAATAAGAAGCGCGCCTTTGAGGATCTTTTCTTTTCGTAATCTTTCATATTATAGAGAGTAGCAACACTTAGGGTTAAGTGTTGGGGAGCACTACTAGAGTTAGTAGTGGGGGAATCGAATTGTATCAAGGGTTTGGTATTTTACGGTTCAAATAATAAAAGAGTAGTTTGTGTGGACGTAGATCTCGGAGGTGAGATTGAACCACGTTAAATTCTCGTGTCTTATTATTTGATTTCATTGTTTTATTGTTTGATACAATTTCGTTCGAGCAAAAACATTAATCGGAGAATTTACGAGTGAATAACACAGTGCACGGCACTGTGCCATAAGAGTGTTTTTGCGAAAATCGATTAGTTTTAGCCACTCAATTCAACCCCCCCTTCTTGAGTGTCACCTTGAGTTCCAACAAATGTGATAATGGGCGGGAATATGATAATGGACCTTTTCATGAATTTTGCAAAGCTAATGGGATTCAATTTCGATTTTCTTGTCCTCATACTTCTCCTCAAAATGGCAAAGCGAACGAAAAATCCCAGTCCATTAACAATATTGTGCGCACTCTCCTTGCTCACTCCTCCATGCCCCCCTCTTTTTGGCATCATGCATGGACTACAAATGGCTACCTATCTTTTAAATGTTCTTCCTACCAAGGTCCTCAAGTACAAATCTCCCACTCACATTCTCTTTCAATGATCCCCAACTTACTTTCATCTCCGGGTCTTTGGGTGTTTATGCTATCCCCTATTTCCATCTACCACTATTCCTAAGTTACAAGCTCGGTCTACTCCTTATGTTTTCTTGGGATATCCGTCCAATCATAGAGGGTACAAGTGCTATGATTTATCAAGTAAGAAAATCATCATCTCATGTCATGTTCTTTTTGATGAAAATCAATTTTCATTTTCTAACTTGCATCAACCCACTTCCCACTCTTATGATTTCTTGGATCATGCTATACAAAAGGGGAAGATTACATAGATTAAAATACTTGACTATTGCCTAATATACACATAGTCTAACAAGCATTATATTGATGAAGACAAATGGAGTGGAGGTGGAGTTTATATAGGAAAATGGAGTTACTTAAATTATGTTCAAAAGATGATCAGGAAAACGTGTAGCCAACCAAGCGCAGCTTTGTGCTATATTAGTTTGAAGCTTGAACAATTCCATGCAAAAGCCGCCAGCACTTCGTCTCACCTAAACAATCACTATGTCTATATGTACTAGTAAAATAAATTCGTCACGAGTTTTAGGCGCCTTATTAACATATGAGTATAGTTTGATTATGATGATTTCATATGGAATTTGCACGTTAGATAATATTAATTCAGTCATATCTTAGAAAGTAAACTAAGGCCACACATGTCTGCCAGTTACATGTTAACCAAAAAAAAACACATATCTTCATCAAGTGTATAGTCGTTCTTTTTTTTTAATTGCTACATTTTCTTTAAACAATTATTTCTTTTTAATTGCTACATTGTTTAAACTTTCCTTATTTGGAGTACTTGGCCCACCAAAAAGTAATAATATTTTTATTGTTTTTCACTTTTTTCACCAAAAAGTACTATTTTTTCACTTTTTTCCCTTATTTTATATTAAATGTGTCAAAAATACCCTTTAAAAATCTTGAAAGTGACATTGCCTAAATATTGTGCAAAATACATGTTAGACTATGTGTATATTAGGTAATAGTCAAGTATTGTAATCTATGTAATCTTCCCCTTTTGTATAGCATAATTAGTTCCTATACGAAAGGGGAAGATTACTTAAATTACAATACTTGACTACCGCCTTAATATACACATAGTCTAACAATATATACAAAACATATCTATTATATAAGCAGGGGAAGCAATGGTGTCCCCCTTCAAATTTACTTAAATGCCCATCCACAACATATTTATTACATTCCATGTTTCCACAAACAACATATGGCAGCTAATCAACCCCAATTCCATACATAAACTTGCCAAAATAAAAAATCAATCAAATCTCTATTAAACTCAATTAACTCATATAATGTTCAATCACATAAACTTACCAATAAAAAAGATTCAATAAAAAAGATTCATATATAATCAAGAACTTACCAAACATTAATACCACATACATAACAAAAACATTTACACGGCATAACAACCTCTCAAATCAAAGTTTCCATAACACAAACTCAATTACAAATACAAACTCCAAAAAAAAATCAATTCTCTTCATAGATTGGAACTTCACGACATTCTCAAATACGGAACTCTCAAATTTGCCGATTCTTTACTGTTAATCAGGTACGTAGTTCGTTATTGAAAATAGAAGTATGTGTACTGTTCTATGTTCAGTAAATCTTAAGAATATGTAATATGTTCGAGTAAAATTAAACTCAAGTTACAGTAACTCTTACGAATATGTGCTGTATTAGATTTTTTTTAAAAGAATTTAACTTAAGTTACAGTTTATTTAAAATTTAATTCGAAAATAGTTGAAATGCAAATTAAAATTACATCATAAATGGTCGGAAAAAAAAAACAAATTTCGTGAAAAATAACTTCAATATTCATGCCCAGATATTAAAAAAAAAACCGAGACAAAATATGAGAACTCGAATTGTTTTTGTGCCCTCTCTATTATATAAGCCAAGGGGGGAGCAATGGTGTCCCCCTTCAAATTTACTTAAATGCCCATCCACAACATATTTATTACATTCCATGTTTCCACAAACAACATATGGCAGCTAATCAACCCCAATTTCACACATAAACTTGCCAAAATAAAAAATCAATCAAATCTCTATTAAACTCAATTAACTCATATAATGTTCAATCACATAAACTTGCCAATAAAAAAAATTCAATCAAAAAGATTCATAATCAAGAACTTACAAAACATTAATACCACATACATAACAAAAACATGTACACGGCATAACAACCTCTCAAATCAAAGTTTCCATAACATAAACTCAATTACAAATACAAACTCCAAAAAAAAATCAATTCTCTTCATAGATTGGAACTTCACTACATTCTCAAATACGGAACTCTCAAATTTGCCGATTCTTTACTGTTAATCCGGTACGTAGTTCGTTATTGAAAATAGAAGTATGTGTACTGTTCTATGTTCAGTAAATCTTAAGAATATGTAATATGTTCGAGTAAAATTAAACTCAAGTTACAGTAACTCTTACGAATATGTGCTGTATTAGATTTTTTTAAAAAGAATTTAACTTAAGTTACTGTTTATTTAAAATTTAATTCGAAAATAGTTGAAACGTAAATTAAAATTACATCATAAATGGTCGGAAAAAAAAACAAATTTCGTGAAAAATAACTTCAATATTCATGCCCAGATATTTAAAAAAAAAACTGAGACAAAATATGAGAACTCGAATTGTTTTTGTGCCCATATATTAAAAATAATTTGAGAAAAAAAATACTTAAACCCATATATTAAAATCAAAAAATTATTCCCATAATCGAATTTCAACATATACCTTAATTTGGGGGAAATCGAATTTCAACAAAAACTGTAGAGCTTGCGCCATGACTGCAAGCAAGCTCGGCGATCCATGACGGGCTGAGCGAAAGCCAATTGCCATGACCGCCAAAGCCAACTCCGCGACTTGCTTGAGATAATCGACGGTCTCAATTGAATAGAAAGAGAGAGAGAGAGAGAGAGATCGAGTGTGTGGTTTGATTTGGGGGAAATTGATGAAGGCAAAGTCAAATATCGCCAGAAACCATGGAATTGTCAGATAGTCCTTCGGAGAAAAGGAGAGTTTGGATTGAAAAATAAAAAGGTTTAAATTTTGTGACTCAAATAAATGTAGGTGGGAAAAGGCTTTAACGAGGCTAGGTACAGACTCGAGTCTATGTGGGGATCTAGAAAGAATATGATCCTGAATTCTAGAAAGTCAAATCATTATATAAGTGAAGGGGAGAGGCATGGTGTCCCCCTATTAAATGACTATAATACCCTTATTTTTTTAATTACATTAATTTTGTTTAAATTTTTAATAATAATGGGTAATCAATCAATATATTTGCCATTATGGAAAACATAAATTTGAATCAAATTTGGGATTAAAAAAAACTAAAAATAGAAAAGAAATATTCGTTTTTTAATTTGATTTCCACGGATTAATAAAGACAAGAATATATATGCAATTATGAATTAATTTGCTAATCTAATTAGATAAACTTGACAAAAGAGGTGATTATGCAATATTCTTATGGACATTATTTAGTACTATGTTTAAAATATTAATTAGAAGTGAATGCTTTCTGTAACTACTTTGGTTCCGCTCTATTCTACTTATCTTTGCTTATCTGAACAGATTCGATCCGAACTTATTTTTGCTGAAAATAACTTCTAATAAGTTGAACGAAATAGAGCCTTTATTGGAAAAAACTGTCAACTAAAACTACTATAACGAATTGTCGATGCATGTATTGCGTGCATGTAAAACTAGCTACTCGACATTACGAAATATCACAATGAAAAAATTGTAGTCGCACGCATCGCGTGCTTAGAAGGCTAGTGGTTACCATAATCTAAGGCTAAAGTATAGGAACTAATTATGCTATACAAAAGGGGAAGATTACATAGATTACAATACTTGACTATTGCCTAATATACACATAGTCTAACAATGCTGTCACGAGAAATCCTGGATTAGGAGCCGGTCTTATTAGAATGCTTTTTCATGATTGTTTTGTGAGGGTACGTATTTATAGTTGCATGAGTATTCGCATTCACACAGATAGTTGTTATTAATCAATATGTTACCTGAGATATTAACATTTTCCTCATAATTTTCAGGGTTGCGATGCTTCAATCCTACTTGATGCAACCCAGGGAACCTAGCAAAGAAAGACAATGTAGCCAACAATCCAAGTATGCGAGATTACAAGGTGATTGACAATGGCGAAGCTAGCAATTTATTCAAGTGGGTTCAAGTCAATCAAAACTAACTCTTAGATAAACATAAATATAGTTACTTCTCAAAATTATTTAAACAAGTTTATAAATACTTTGTTGGCCTAAAAAGATTAAGCTTGAATTGTAACATGACAAATTATCAATAGAAAATCTAAACCTTTAATTTCCGACAAATATTAGATATTTATGTTTATATTGCATAAATAATGCACATATATTGTCCATATATCATACATATATTGTACCATACATATATCAAGTGGGTTAAATTGAACCCAGCAGTAGTGTGATAGTAGCTCCGCCCATGGTGATTGATGAGGCAAAGAAATAGCTTGAAGCTCGATGTCCACAAACTGTCTCTTGTGCAGACATCATAGCCTTTGCAGCACGAGATAACGCCTCCAAGTTATGAGGGATCAAGTATGAGGTACAATCGGAGTCGTCATGAAGGGAGAGTCTCCCTTAAAAATGACCCGACCCAAAATTTACCGCGCCTTTCTTCAATTTACAACAACTCTAACAAAGCTTTGAAAGAAAAGGCCTTTCTTTAGAAGAAATGGTCATTTTATCCGGGGCACACTCTATATTGGAGTTTCACATTGTTCGTTTTTCACACAAAACTAGACTTTACTCCTCCAATGCTACCAACACATAAGACCCTTTATTGGATTCGAGGTTTGCTAGTATGTTAAAATCCACGTGCCCTAAAAACTCTCATAAGAATGTTGATCCTAGTGTTTTTCAAGATTTTGTCACACCTAATAGATTGGACAACAAATATTCTCAAAATGTGCAAAACAAAAGAGGGCTACTAACATCGGATGCCAGTCTTATGACTAATCCTAAAACCACGAGCATGGTGAAAAATTTTGGGTGGCAAGGTAGTGTTTGGGCTAATAAATTTGCTAAAGCTATGGTTCATATGGGTTCAATTAAGTTCTTACTGGCGTTGAAGGTGAGATTAGAAAAGGTTGTAGGATTGTTAATTAATTAATGATATTGGCTGATATAGTAGTTATCTTGATTAATTTGATTAATTTTGTATTGGAGTGCAATTGTGGAGTTAGGAATATTTATTTATTCTTTTGATTTGAAAGTGTATTTATGTTAATTGGTTTATTTGTTAGAAAAATAAAAAGATTACCAAAGTTGTTCTTATAATTTATTTTCATTTTTTTTGGCAATTTCTCCTTATCATTTATTTATATCCTCCTTCATACTTACTCCTCAACTCAATCTAATCTTCTTGTTTAAACAAATTATCAGGAACACTTTTTAGGATTCGTGCTTTCAAATGATGTAGGAGAATGTGTGGAACACTTTTTAGGATTCGTGCTTTCAAATGATGTAGGAGAATGTGTGGAACACTTGTAGATACTGAACTAATAACTAATAACACACCGATATTTCACATTATAAAACTTTTGGAAACCAATTTTTATAGTTGACTTTACTAAAACAATTTTAAGAATGAAACATTTGTTCATCCTCTAAAAGCCATGTCATTCACAAATTCTTATATGTGGCCGACCACATTTATAACTTTACGTGTGGTTGGCCCGTATAACAAGCCCAGGCGGAATAGTCCAAGCTTCTACTTCGCTCCTCTGGGTTTAGAGGTTCATATTACATTTGCTCTATTCTCAAAATTAACCCAGTTTTTGTTCCTGGACTTCCTACAACATATTTCATCCTTAAATCACACAAATTATTTGTCTCTCACACTTTCTCTCTCCTATTATCAAACCCACAAAACAAAATAACCTAATTTTCGTAAATTTGCATCCCATAAATTTCAGGGTTTTTTCCAGAATGTTATCCTTAACCTTGAAACATATGGTTCAATTTTGTTGGTCATTTAATTGGCATTATATAGTTGTGGAGAAGTAGAAAACTGCGAAATTGTTGAGAAGATTGTTATGTGTTTGAAGATATGAAAAGTTTTGAGAAGAAATTGTGGAATTAGAATTTTATTTCACTTTCGAGTGTAATTGGAGTTTAATGAGCAACATGGAAATGGGGGCAAAGAGAAAAACTCAAATTGAGTGACAAGTGTGAATGATGAATAAAGAAAGCATACAACACTTTAAAGGCTCCAACTGAGCTTTCCTGATTTAGTTGTTGTACAATTTTATAATTCTCTTTATACAATAATATACTAAATTTTGCTATTATCTTGCTTCCTTTTATGGCTTATTTTGCTTTCTCTCTCCTCTTGAGGAGGTTTCCTAACCTCGTTTAATTTTATTAGTAACTCCATTTATTCATATTAGTAACCTCATTTATTTATATGAGTAACCTCATTTATTTATATGAGTAACCTCATTTAATCATACGAGTAACCTAAATATTCACAAAAGTAACCACATTCCTTCATACGAGTAACCCCAAATGTTCACAAAAGTAACCACATTTCTTCATACGAGTAACCTCATTTATTCATGCAAGTAATTACATTCGTTCATAAGAGTAATCGCATTTAATAATACAATGACGTTATTTAATCGTACGAGTAACCAAAATTGTTTACAAAAGTAACCTCACTTAATTATACGACTACCCTATTTAATCGTACGAGTAACCCCAATTGTTCACAAAAGTAACCTTATTATTTATTCATATGAGTAACCTCATTCGCCCATAAGAGTAACCTCAATTAATCATACGACGGCCCTATATAATCATAAAATATTATATGAGAAACCCCATGTAATCATATGAGTAACCCATTTTGTTTACATAAGTAACCCGATTTTGTTGATAAGAGTAACCCCTTCTATTATTACGCGTAACCTTAAAATATTATATGAGTAACCCCTTCTATTATTACGCGTAACCTTAAAATATTATATGAGTAACCCCATTTATTTTTTTGAGTTGCATCGTTTAGTTTTTGGAGTAACCTTGTTTAATCCTATATATGAGTAACCTATTTTAATCATATGAGTAACCTAATTTAACCCTATGAGTAACCTATTTTAATCATATGAGTAACCTAGTTTAACCTTATGAATAACCTCATTTATTCATAACAATAACCTCATTTATTCATACCAAGAACCCCATTTAATCATATGAGTAACCCCAATTTGTTCACATAAGTAACCCCATTTTGTTTATAAGAATAACCACTTCTATTGTTACGTGTAACCTTAAGATATTATATAGGTAACCTCATTTATTTTTTTACAGCAACTTCATGTAGTTTTTGAAGTACCTTGTTTAATCCTATGAGTAACTTATTTTAATCATACGAATAATCTAGTTTAATCTTATGAGTGACCTCATTTATTCATACTAGTAACCTCATTTATTCATATCAGTAACCCCAAATGTTTACGAAAGTAACCCCTATTTATCAATACGAGTAACCTTATCTATTCATACAAGTAACTCAAAATGTTCACAAAATAACCATCATTTATCAATACGAGTAACCTTATTTATTCGTACGAGTAACCCCATTTCTTCATACGAGTAACCTTATTTAATCATACGATTATGCTATTTGATCATACGAGTAACCTCAACTGTTCACAAAAGTAACCCCATTTCTTCATACAAGTAACCTCACTTAATCATATGACAACCCTATTTAATCATATGAGTAACCCCAATTATTCACAAAAGTAACCTCATTTATTCATACGAGTAACCTCATTCGTTCACATGAGTAACCTCATTTAATCATACGACAACCCTATTTAATCATACGAGTAACCCTAATTGTTCACAAAAGTAACCTCATTTCTTCATACGAGTAACCTCATTCGTTCATAAGAGTAAACTGATCAGTATTCCCTTTTGTTATAAAAGTAACGACATTTATTTATATGAGTGACACCCTTTTATTGTTAAGAGTAACTACATATTCATACAAGTAACTTCACTTGCTCATAAGAGTAACTCCATTTGTTCATAATTGTTTGTGTACAAGGGTCAACTTCAAAAGGCCATATCTCACAGCACACTCAATATCTCTGGAAAATTCAAGTTGTAGATGAAAATTTGGCGCGATATCTTTCCAACGCCTGGTCAAAAGCTTGATTCCGATGAGAAACGAGTGAGATATGACTTTTTGAAATGAGTTGACTGAGACCACACCTATATTTATAGATGTGGTCAGCCACACGCAAGACGCGCTCTATGTCATTACTTGTAACATATTCCTTCTGTTCTTTTTATTTCTTGTTTTCTCAAAGGAATTGACATATTTTTCAAGAATCAAGTTTGATTATTGTTCTCTTCTATAGCTGAAGAAGTTGCAGACCTGCAGCTTCCTTTCTCATGGCCTCGACCAAGAATCGAGGCATGCATTCCGAGCAAATTATTCCCCTGGGGTATTTCCGAGATAGGTAAATTGTGGTCCACACGATGTACCCAAAAAGAAATACTCTCTTATAATTTCTTGTATTTAGAAAGGAACTGACACAATTTTAAAGAATTAAATTTGGTCATTATAGTAAAATATAAGTGTAACATGCTTAAAAAAATTATGAAAATACTTTTCAAAGACAAATACAACGAAGATATTTCCATGACATATACGATTACATCTAAGTTTTCATAGATTAATGGTCAACCTTTTCAAACATTTTAACCATGGATCATATATGTAGGTGTATTCATTTTGGATAATCCGATCCGAAAGTTCGGATATCTGAAAATTTCATATCGGAGAAAATGTAACCTGAATCTTATTCGAATTTTCGGATCGGTTGGATATCCTGTAACTAAAAATACTGATTTTTCAAAGAAATATTCAAAAAATAAGTTTCGAAATTATGCGATTAAATTCCTCTGTTTCGGATTTCAAAAATGGAAAATTCCGACGTGTAACTGATTTAAATTTTTTGGATCCGATCCAAAATATCCGAACACCAAAAACAGATCGAATATCCGGTTTCTGGATCAAGTAAATCGGATCACGAGATCCGATCAACCGAAATCGGATATATATGCACACCCATATACATCCAATCTTTTAGATCGAACATATTGGTGTACAAATCGAATAGACCAAATCAGATTCTTTTGAACAACTTTAATTGTAATTTTGTTGAAAATTCAGTATGAAATTAGGGAACATTTCTCCACACTCCCAAGAAAAGCATGTGTTCATCTGAAGGAATTAAGTTAGTGAAGCAACCAACTTACCTCGCAACTGTGAGGGGTAATGACCGATTCTCATGATTAAAGAAGGGAGAACGGATGGATGATATGTTTTACATGTAGCCTTGAATCTAGGGGTACTAAAAAAATAGAAATTCCGGTCCACCGGTCCTAAGCGGAATTTTCCGGGTTTGGACCGGACCAGACCGCAAAACCAGAATCATAGTTTTCTGTGAACAGAGGATCGGTCCGGTCTAAATTCCGGTCCGACCCTGATCTTTGCACAGCCCTACTTGAATCTAGGGGTGAAAGTTATTCGGATAAAAACCGAAATCCAATCCAATCCGAATTAGTAATTCAGATCGGATTCGAACTGTGTTCGGATTGGATTCGGATTGAGATTTTTTGAAAAAAATGGATTTTCAGATCGGATTGGATTGAGGGTAATTGGATCCAAAAATCCAATATAACCGAATAGTAATATGCCTTGTATCATGTAAATTCTGGATTGGGCTTAAGTGCTTAACTGATTTATTAAAGAAAAAATCCCAGTGATGATGCTGTATTCTTTGAATCTTTGTTGTTGAACTGAACATGTTGTGTGTTGTTGGACTAAACCTCATGTATTCTGTTACGTTCTGTTGTAATGAATTCTGGCATATGGGTTTGTTATCATTTTATTAATGGACTATGGGGTTTGTAATGAATTATGAATTTGTAAATTGTAAATCTACTGGGTTGCTGTTGTCGGGCTTATCGCGCCTAATTTATTTCATAAAAAATAGAGTTTTAAATAAATTGGATTTTCGGATCGGATCCAATCTAGAGTTTGAAAATTCGGATTGGATTGGATTCAAACTCTAATTGGTTTGGATTCGGATTGGAAAATTGAAATCCAAATTTTGTTCGGATCGGATTGGATTAGCCGAGTCAAACCGTACACCGAACTTTCACCCCTACTTGAATCTATACATTCAAATACAATTGACCCAGTCAATATCCTTAAACTGACTAAAATAATGTATTCATTTAAATCTTTTATAGTGTGCTTCACTTAAATTTAACTTTTCCAAATTTATTGCATTTGGGTATATACTTGTAGTTATGATTATGAGTTGAATCTAACAACTCTTGTGGGAAAACTGAGAACCTCTTGTTTCCGGGAGTTGCCCATTTGTTTTGGAGCAATGGCAAGATTCCAAGTTTTTGCAACTCAAACAA
Source organism: Beta corolliflora (assembly GCA_947648045.1). Lineage (NCBI taxonomy): Eukaryota > Viridiplantae > Streptophyta > Magnoliopsida > Caryophyllales > Amaranthaceae > Beta > Beta corolliflora. The sequence continues at coordinate 103,669 of CANSZD010003311.1, forward strand.
CTTGCCAACTTGGCACTTTAGGCTGGCCCCAATATCGTCTACCTGTCACACCTATCTACCACCATCCACAAGACCACAACTCCACACTCTAAAGTCTAAACTCTAAAAGAGAGAAAAATGCCTCATCATCGATTCTATTATTCTTCTAGATAAGAAACTCCCAATTTAATCTTCCCACCATCTCTTACTTTTAAAAACACTCTCCAATACCACAAATTTCTCATACTACAAACAACACAGCATAACTAAAAACAACACTTCACCACTAATTTTATCCACAAAATAAAGAGAGGGTGAAATTAAAGATAGTTACCCATTTTCTCACTCAATCTCTCAAGAAACACTACGCGACGCGGAGTTCGTATCTAACACCTTATATTGGTACCAAATGATCTCTCGCGACTATTCGCGTAACCCAAATTTACAAACAAAATTAGTTAAAATTTTGAACTGGATTTTGAAGTTGGATTTCTGAGGGCTGCATGGTTAGGCAACTAAGGGGAGAGGATTTCTTGTTAGGTTATTTGAAGAAGAAAGAGAGAGGAAAACTTCAAGAAGAAGTAACATTATCTCAACAATGGCGGTTGGTGGGGTTATTGTTGCTCAATTGTTGCCATTATCTTCAATGCCTCACCATAATCATTTTCTCTCTCCTCTACGCTGGAATTCTTCTTCACTTTCACAGTCGCCGCCTTCTTCTAGAATTCGCCATCGCTTCTCTTCTCGTCGATGGTTGAATTTCTCATACCCTAATTTCCCTCATGCGAGGTGCGTTGGAAATTAATTTAAACTAATTTTGTTGTTTGAGCTAATTCATGATTATTTATCTGCTTATAGTGATGGTTTGATTCATTATGGATTTTATTGTAATGAAATGAGTCAATTAAATTTAGGAAATGAGTGTTTTAGTTAAACCTAGTCAAAATTGGCCTCAACACCGCAAACTAGGGAGCGCGTGCACCCAACGCTACCAATTTTGACTAGTTGCCAAAACACCACAAACTATTAGCGTGGGTGGCTGGTAACTTTTCTCGACACCTGTTCACGTGACTTAGGCTTCTAATTAATGAAAAATAGGATAAATGAAAGAAAAAAGGGAAAATGAAAAAAAATAGTACGGATTCCCCGCCGCCTGCAAAAAAAGTTAGCTTCGGCATCATTTATGATACTCGTTGCATCCAGGTCAATATTTTGTGGTGTTTTGACTACTAGTCAAAGTTGGTGGTGTTGGGTGCACCGGCGCCATAGTTTTGTGGTGTTGAGGCTAATTTTGCAAAACTATGTTTAATGTAAAGAGATATGTGTTAGAATAACGAGTCTTAGGTGAGACAGACTTACAATAACTTATTGTAGAGTAAGATTATACTCTACAATAGAAATAGAGAAGTGGGTCCGGCGACAAAATTGTTGTAAGTTCGCCTCATATAAGATTTTTTGTTTCCAGGATATGGACTTATGGATGATTGGATGAAGTTTGGGCGAGTAAGTGAGAAAGGTTGACTGAAGGAAAAGAGGTTGAGTTGGATTAAGCAATGTTTTGCACCATCATGATTTTAGGATGAGTGATGATTATATTTTTAGAATGCAGAGAATGTTTATGTTTATGTTTATGAGAGATGGAGTACTAGTTTGTACATTGTGGAAAGTCGAAACAAACCAGAAAGAAGAACTTTTTTCTGGATAAAGCTATCACATTAGGAGCCTGTGGAAGTTGCTGAGAAGATTTGTAAGCTGCTGTGTTACCTAAGATCTTGTAGATGTGTTACTTAAGCTTATTCTCAGAGCGAGTTAAAAGTGGTTTTGGCATTTTGTCTTTCTTGGAAGTCCAATATTTGATCCTCTTTTCTGTTTCTCGAATAGTATTTGTTGGCCACTAGAGTATTTGGATAAGTTCTAACCTGGGAAAGAATTCATAAGGACATCAGAAAATGGGTAAATGTGGTCGTAAGACTTTCTTGTAAGGTCAGTGTATGATGGTCTTTTGAATGAGTAATAATTTAAACAAGGAAGAATTATGTGTATGTTGAAGGATGCTTCAAGACTGATTTGTCTTGTGTTATGTGCTTAATGCTCATGAGATTGAAGTGTTTTAGACTGGTGGAAGAAAAAATGCTAATTGAAACTTTGAAGGAGGTTTTTCTCGAGATTTTTGAATGATGTCATATTTTAGTAGTATAGGCTCTTTTTGCAGAGTTGAGAGCACAATGTTTTCTTTATATTATAGGTCAAATCTCCTGTGACTCAGAAGTTGCAACATCTGTTGATGTTTACCCAATCACACGTCTTCAAAAGAAAGGATCTTCTACTTCTATCTGTAATAGCTGCGTAGTTTCCTAGTGAGTGGTACCCTTAAGGTAGTCTTAATTTATAGTATCAGAATATGTGAGATTTTTTGAAATTTTTTGGTATTATATTCCTGCTGTAAATATTTTTTTGTTAAGTTGTGATTTAAACTGATACATGACATGAACTTTACACTACATAACTTGTTTTGTCGTGTACAACACTTGCTTTGCATAATTGCATTACAAACTTATTGTTATGATATAAATTGGTGCTGACTTTGTAGACCAAACCACTCAGATTGTTTTTTTGGGAATCAAACATTTTCTTGCGGTGTAAAAAAGTAAATAACCCAAATGGTGATAAATGATGATAATAACTTTTCATGATGTCAAGTTACCTAATTCTTCTAGATGCCGATCTTTGCATTCCACAAATTAGATTTTCCATACCAATCTTTGGTCCCTAGCATACTGAAGAGTTATGGCCTTGACACAACCTGGTCCCTCTTATGTATAGATCCCCTTTACGATAGCCCTAAACATAATAGATTGAAAGAAGAAAGGCAGAAATTCACTTCGTATAGATGCTTCTTTTTCAGAAAATATGTGCATAAAGATTGACAGTTCTCGGCAAGTTAGGGCCTTTTGGCATTTGAAGCATCAATGAAAAAGTGGAAGGGCGAAAACTAAGTGTTTTGTTCCCTTGTTTGCATATAATTATTTGACCTTTCACTAGTACTATATAAGGCTTATAAACTTTAAACCACTAATATAGTGAATTACTATGTTCAACAGCAAATTAGTGATGTCAAATATGTCTTACTAACTAAACTTCCATGAGGTAAATACTGCGTTGCCTATGCTAACACTGTGACCTGATTGTACGATAAATTAGGCAGTCATGGTCTAGGCAAGATCCTCTAGATACATTTGATCATTTTTAGGGTTCTATGAAAGAGGTAGCTCATTGGAAAGAAGATTTGCAAGCACAACATGTAAAACATGTTTGGCTCCATTTTCAACTAGGTTTACTAGAAAGATTTAACCAAGAGTCGGAAAAGAATAGGTTACTGGAATTTGAGTTGAAATGATAAGCTACTCTTCAAATTGAAATAAATCTTACCTTGTTGAAATGTTTTTGTCTCCTTTAGCCTTTTCCTAAACTAGCTCAATCAAATATAGAACTATATTTTGATGTCATCAAACCAGGATCAGCTAGATGTACAAACGGATAGCTTATTTCATCGTCTTTCAGCTAGCTTTTCAGCTGAACAAAGCTGTATTCACACTAGATGCTTTGTTAATATTTTATAGAAGACATTTATTCTAATCATTCTAATCAGAAAGATATATATCGCGGGTGTGCTATGATATTCACTTTGGTGTAGTTTGGGAAGTTGGCTGATAGCTTCTTCAATGATTCTAGTCGGCTTAGTATAAGGAAGGCTGGGTGCTATAGTTAGGGACTTGTCAGCTCATTTATAGAGTGTGCATGATGTAACATTGCAATTGGGAATGATTGCCTTAAGGGGGGGTCACCAATCGCAGTGAAAATCCTCATTGATGTTAGTCAGTGTTTGAAAGTTCTCAGAAGTAGAAGTCATGGAGAGTTTTTTGCGCTTCACAATGTGCTTTGTTACGGTGAGTCGGTGCTTGTACTTCTTGTAGCTGAGCCAAGTAGTAATACAAGTTGAACTGGAAAATTTCTTCCACTATAAGTGTCGTGTGTGCCCCTTTATTCTGCTGTAACTTTATTGTTTGATTGGTTTTGGTATCTGTTCCCCAACAAAGACAAGTTGCAGATCCAAATTATACTCGATCCTCAACCCCTCCCTCCCCACCAAAAAAGAGAGAGAAACGCTCTAATTAAAGTCTCCTGGTTGCAGGGCTGGTAGGTTTTGTTCAAGCTGTTCAATGATAGATACTGATCTCCAGCTCGATAACATTGCATCTGATGAAGATATTGAAGAAGACTTGTCTTCTTCTGCTTCTAATTACTCTACTCCAATAGTTCATCTCCATCCTGACATTCTCGAGGCGGAATCTTTGAATATTTTGAGTGAAAGAAGTTACGTAGATACTGTTTTGACTGGCTTACCAGTAAGTATTCAGTAAGACAATACTCACTTGCAGGATTAATGTCTATGTCTTTTGCTCTTTTAATTAATGAGTATATGATGTCTGTGTTTAGGTGTTGTCGGAGGAGGAACAGAATGCGCTTGCTGCTACTCCTGCTCATCCTGCTGGTTTGTATGGTAAAATATGATTCCTGCCCACGAGTAGTTGATATGATGATATCTAACAAGTGTAAAATCCTATTTTGTCAATTCTATGCAATTACACACAAGGGTGTGGTGTTGAGAAAGTGATCTGGTTATGATTCGCTGTGCTTATTATATGTTTTTAAGGGTTTGAAACATACGATGTCTCGTATGTTCTGCTCAAACTGCAAGGTTATAAAAGATTGCTTTAAAAGGGTCTTTGATGTGCTTTTACTGTTTTACAAAACAATTTGGATTGTGTAACAAAAAATAGTGAATAATTTTTTACTACCTTCATTTTGGGCTTTCTATGCTGCTATCATCACCTCTAAACCCTATTCTTTGAGGGAAATGAGATGGGGACTGGGAGAAGAAAATGAAAGAAAATAAGGTCTGGGGTTATTTTTATGCTACAGTCTTAGTGTGCAAGGCTTTGATGTTTCCAGTAAGGTCATTGAATTTGAACATAGTAGCTCTTGTTAAGATTGCACTAACTTCTGCCATATGCCTTTATCAGCTTTATATGCTAATTGTTTGGTGGGGAACTTTGTGGAACAACTGTGGAATTTTGCTTGGCCTGCTGCTATAGCGCTGATCTATCCAAGTCTTCTTCCTATCGCAGTCATGGGATTTTTCACTAAGGTAGCTGTGTCCTTGAAATAATTGAACATGTAACTGTGTGATGAATGTTGATTTAAGTGTTATCTTTAATTTTGGACAGCTTGCAGTTATTCTTGGAGGGCCATTGGTTGGGAAACTTATGGACCATTTCCCCAGAGTACATGCATATAATTGTCTGAGTTTCGTTCAGGTAATTCTCCTATTTCATCCAATATGCTATCCTGCGTTTCTTTCTCATATTTTTAAGACTCACTGCATATGGCAGGTTACAGCTCAGCTGATGTCAGTGGCAATGATAATTCATGCTCATAATGTTAGGGTTGCTTCCGTGTCATCTGTTCTACTTCGTCCTTGGTTTGTTACTCTTGTATTTGCGGGTGCAATTGAGCGGCTATGTGGGTTAGCTTTGGGTGTTGCCATGGAGCGGGACTGGCTTGTATTGGTAATGTTTTTTCAGGAACCGCAGATTCCGTTACTTTCTTATTCCCCTAGGAGTACAATTCTCTGATGCAGACATTCTGTCATCTCCAGCTAGCTGGGACCAATCGACCTATTGCACTTGCTCAGGCTAATGCTGTTATAAATCGGATTGATCTTCTCTGTGAGGTAAAAAGTTGCTTGTTTACTGAGCTTTGCACTCTGTGGTGTTCACTCATTCATGTTTTCTAAGCAGATGAATGACCAGCTTGAAATTAGTTTAGCTGCATACTTGTGTAAGCTTTGGCATTTAATTTTTACAGTCATTCTTTCACAAGTACATATCACAAATCTGGAACATCTTTGCGGATATTACAGCCTTATGTATACTTGGCTACTTGCAGATTGCGGGAGCATCATTATTCGGTATTCTTCTGTCTAAATATGACCCTGTGACCTGTTTGAAACTCGCTGCTGGATTTATGATATGGGGCTTGCCAGTTGCAGTTAATAATCCTTCCCTCTGCAATATCAATAATGCTTGGCTGTTCCACCACCTTTGTTGACCTCTGCCCCCTCTTTTTACGCATGTGTTCTTTTGTATTTAGGTTGCTCTTACTTGGTTGACCAACAAGGTCTCCACTGGTGTTCTTGACCGTGCTAAGTGTCTGCATACCTGTTCTGAAGACTCTACTCGGTCCACCCACATGGATAATGAAAATATAGGTGAACCCTCTTGATCTCTTAAAGAAGTATACAGTTCTGTTTGACATTCTAAGAATGGGTTATTTCAACATAACATAAGCTGAGTGTATTTTCAGTTAATTTAGGTATTGACGCCATTAAACATGGGTGGGTCGAGTATATACGGCAACCTGCTCTTCCTGCTAGCATAGCCTACGTGCTTCTGTATTTCAACATTGTTCTCACCCCCTGGTGGCTTGATGACTGCATTTTTGACACAACGTGGTATGGTTTGGGTCTATTAATACAAGCTTCTGTGCAATTGTTTTCTTTCATGCAAACTCGATGACATTGCCTGTATATAGCAGCAATGTGAATAATGAATGTCTAGTATGACATGTGAACGATGAAATCTATCATAGTTACTTTTTGTAAAATCATTTCTTATCTTTTGGTGAGAAATTTATTAGAAAGAAGAAAAGGCGCATATTTATAAAGGCACCCAAGTAAGATACCTCTTGCATACCAACACCATTTCATAACGAGCCAAACCATTATGATAGTCTATTTAATTATTTATTAATCAAGTTGGTGATTTGTGGACTACTAGTCAATGGGACTTCCTGTCATTTTACTCTCTTTCAAACAATAGCCTTGTGCCAGCTCCCCTGGATTTTTTGTTGTTGTCTAGAAAAAGAAGTCTGTATCTTAAGTAATTAACACGAGTTGAAAATGTGGATTAATTTCTATCCAATTAAGAACAGTCACTTTTACTGCAACATGGGCAGCTTGAGAATGGAATTTGCAGACGTAGTTATTAACTTGCCATCTTTTCCCATTCATTCTTTGTCATGTGGTAGATATACCGTATACTTGTAACATTCTTTTCTTCCCTCCCTCTCTCTCTCTCCCCCCCCCTCCCCTTATCTAAAAGCTTACATCTACTCAGATGATGAAGCTCATAAGTCCCATATGGGATTATGATTCTGAACAATAAATGATACCATCTTTGCAAGTTGCATAGATATAGTTTTAAAAAGAGATGACCTGATATATTTGCATTCATGCTTTGGGCGTGGAGGTGCTTGACTTGTGAACTGTGATTATTTGTTTCTGCTGCATCAGATAGCCCATCCTTCCTTATGTACTCATATACTTCACATTAGAAGTTTATGTGCAATGTATAATTTTCGACTTCATGACAGGTCTTAATTCTTCCCTCATCGGTGCATTTAGTGGAGTATGTGCTTTTATGGGCGTTGCAGCAACATTTGTATCTGCTGGACTCATCAGACAGCTTGGTATCTTAAAGGTTGGTGCTGTTGCCAACTATCTCTCTTATTTATTTGGTATAATTTCAAGATGTAGCTCTCATGAATTATTTTTTCACAGGCTGGGGCAGCTGGGTTGATTTTCCAGGCATCACTTCTTGCACTTGCAGTTGCTGTTTACTGGAGTGCCTCTCTGTCTCAGCAGACACCCATCCTATTCTTCCTGTGCCTAATTGTAAGGATATGTTACGACTCAATTTACCTAATTTGAATTGATGACATTCTTGTCATGGCTTGTCGAATAGTTTGACACAAATGTTACTCCTTTGCCAAATTAATTGCCAAATCCACTTTGGCACAAATTTGTAGGGAAGTAATAAAGGTAGAGAGAAAGAAGTGTGTGGGTATGCCGGGGGCCCAATTATAGAGAAAAAGTTGAGTGAAAATGATTGCCGTTAAAGGTATGTGGCAAAAAAAATTGAGACAACCTGAAAAGGAAACATTGGCCATTAATTTGGGGAGGGAGTGATTAATTGCTAGTTTAATTGTATTATATCTGTGCCTATTGTATTTTTACTTTTTTTAGGGAGGTTCTACGCAGTTGTGGATCATTCTTTCACAATTGTTATGGTGTATTGCTTTTGTGCTTCGTTGTGCAGGTATTGTCAAGGTTAGGACATATGTCATATGATGTAATTGGCCAGCAAATACTTCAAACGGGAATTCCATCATCCAAAGCTAATCTTATTGGGACGACAGAAGTCTCTGTTGCCAGTTTGGCAGAATTTGTGATGCTGGGCATAGCGATAATTGCGAATGATGTCTCTCATTTTGGATACTTAGCTATGCTTTCCCTCCTTTCCGTTATCGCGGCAGCATATATCTTCTGCCTGTGGTTGATGAATCCTACAGAAGAACAAAGGAAGCTTTTTTCTTTTCAACGCCAGTTTTGATTTCACAGTGAGTACTCTACATGCATCTCTCCCTCAGACGCCTAATTATCTGGTCCCATTAGTAATTAAGATTTGCACTCTGGCTGTGTTTGGTTCAAAGGGAAATATATTGAACTGATTTTTTCCGCAATGGAACAGAAGTTTCAAATTTTATATTTCTTTGTTTGATCCCTTGATGGAGAAGGTAGAGTAAGGAAAAGGGAATGGACGGGGTGGAAAGGAGAGGATGAAGAATGCGAAGTGTAGGGAGGAAAATGTGGCATCTCTTGCTTAAAGGAAAATATTTGCCAGCTTTGGGAAAACTATTTTGAACTTGAAGAATAAGATCACCCTTTACAAATTTGATGGAGGAAATAGAGAAACCATTCTTAGAAAATGATTTCCTTTTAACCAAACACAGCCTTGGTGAACGAATACTCTTGCATCTACTTTCTACATGCCACTATATGGTTATGTGTTTTGAGTATTTGCCACAAATATGAGCCTCCTTGAAAGAGCTTCTCCAGAGTTTTTTTAATGCTTTGAAAACTGTGGTCATTGCCTTTCCGGTACCATTGTAAAATTTTGGTTTCTTATTCCATTCTTTTGCATGATTTCCGATGCAGGTATCGCTGGTTGTTGAGGAGCCTTTTCTACAAGGCTTACATTATTTGAAGAGAAAACAATCACATGTTCGATACTTTGGGGATAATTGGCGATCTTACACAGGGTATATACCCCCAATCCCAAGCATTCCTCTTGTACATCAACGAAAAGGTGACGAGCTTGACCTATTCCTTTTCTCATCTTAGTGGAAGGTTATGATTCTGTTCACTATTGATGAGCCTAACACTTTACACAGTACAAAATTGTCATGAGGTATAAGATCTATGTAATTACTATCTATGAATTCCAACTTGCTTATGAATTTTTTTTTACCACGGGTTAGTTTAGACCTTCTGTAAATGCTTAATACGATTTTAAAAAAAAGGGTAGTTTGGAACCTTCAATTATTTTTTTTTGTGAATAAATCATTTCAGCTAGCTGGTAGAATTCTCTGTTAGACTGTTACTGGTTGTATATCTCTCTAAAACTGTAAGCTTAAGCAGAATATTCAGATTACAATAATGGATTATAAAAAATCAAAGCGCGATTTATACATTTTTTATGAAACATTGTTATAATGGTTTCTGGCAAAGATCAGATGTTATAATAGCAAAGCAACAGAAGATTAAGGATGTGATTGGAGATCCGTAATGTCATTCGCGACTCTTCATTATCGTTACTGTAAGAATGGGCTCTCTGATTTTGCTTTGCTAGCAGGTATTCAAGGATAGATGTGATGTTTCAAGGAGAACTTGAAGTTGATGTAATTACCTACTACTATATTTTCTCATGGAATCTTTAATGGTGCCTGGTACATGTACAATTATTAACTATTTGCTCTGAGTTCTGTTACTTGCAGCCAGGACTGGCACCTCTGTTTTCATGTTTGTGGTTGTGTTTACTTTGGACTTTTGAGATTTCATCTCTTTGATGTTTATTTGTTTTACGAGTTAAGGTAGAACTGTCCAATCTGATGCTATTAAGCATCCTTAGGGTTTCCATTTTAAAGTGTGTTCAGTTCATCAGTAAGAGAGGGTTTTTGATGATTTTGGGAAAGATCATTACTTAAAGTAATAGGAACTAGTTTAATATTTGCATCTCAAGGGGATCATAATTTTGAGAATGTTGCTTAGTTGTATTTCGCTAAGCATTAATGTTTATCTCTAGTTCATATGAAATCCATTACGGATTAAGTTTTTCTCCGTGATGTCTCTCATCTTAAAACAAAAGTATGATGGAATCGCCAACATCATACAAGGCTTTAAGCCATTAGCATACCACAAAGATTATGAACTCCCACTCCAATGCTCCAGATTAGAAATACTTGTGATTATACAATAAGCCATGCATTTTGGGGTTTCGTTCCTTTTTCCTGCAATTTTGAGCTTAAGTGATGCTCTGCTTTGCATGAAATTGTTTAAGGTGTCAGGTATAACTGCAAAAAAATGTTTGAATTCTTAGTTTTTAGATTTTCAAAGTTGTATTTTCATTTATTACGTAAACTTTGTGAATTACTACCGTACATTATATTTTACCTTATTTTTGTTCATCTTGTCAGGAATTTATGTGTATTTGTTTTTTTTCTAAAAATATTTTCATAATGTAATTTAAATAATTTGTGAATTCATTTTGTTGATTTTAGCCCTAAATTAGTTTGGGCCCAAAAAAGCCCATTGAAAAAGGGGAATTGGTAACACTAATAAATCTAAACTGGCTGAAAAGGTACTTATTTAGAACTTTTCCTGAAGAGTGAGTCACAAAGTGACTTATTGAAGAGGTATTATTTGACAAATTTCCATCCATTATATTTTTATTTACAACTTATTGGAACTTACGTTAAGAAAGAAAATCCCTTAGTGATTATGTAACTGAAGGACTGTAAGTCCAGTGGCTGTGTCTTTTTGCCGTTGTTCTATTGGACTCTATGGACTTCTTTTTTCTCTAATTTAAAATTAGGTAACGTTTCAAGCCCAATATTAAGGAGAGAACGGACTATCGTTATGAATATTGTGACTAGTTTAATTTATTTAAGCCCCGTTCTTTTAGACTGGAGAAATTGAACTGAACTGCGAGAAAGTTGAACATGAAAGAGTGTTTTAACCAAACTGGTCACAGAAACCGAATTGAACTAAAAATAAGTCCAAAAGAACCGACCCTTAGTGACCATTTTAATACATTCAAGAATCACATTCTTTACCCATTTAGTGACTAGTTTAATCCATTTAATGATTAATTTAATCCATTCTGTAAAGATCGTTTCGGATTATTTCTAAAATTGTTTGTTGTAGTTCGAGATTCAAAGGAAACAAATGAAGGAAAAGAGAATGGACGCCTAGGTTGGTTAAGTACGAAAACGGATAGTGATAGATTAGAGTGAGATTGAAATCGACATTGTTGTTAAAGAATATAAACTTAGATTTTTCTAATTTTATGTTAAAATTAGACCTTCTGTTTTAATAATTATTTTCCTATCAATATGCGAAACATAATTAAAATTTGATCTTGGTAACAATCATAGCATCGTAGACAGAAATCACAAAAAATTCCAAAAAAAGTTAAAAAAAGGGAAAGGGTGTCCAGAAGATAGAGAGGATAGAAACCAAATGTAATTGTTTTTGTCGTTTACGTGCTCGCTTGAATGGTGGTGAGCGAGGTCAACAGTTCGTACCCGTTACGTTATCTGGTTGTTGATGTTGTGGGTTTTCTTTTCGAAATGCGAGTTTTGGCCTTCTCTACAACTCAGGCTCTCCATCCCAGGAGCTTCTTCTACCTTTGAATTGCTCGTTTCTTTGTGATACTCCCAAAAAAATTTACTCTTTTACGCATGACTGGTGTTTCGGTTTCAGAACCCATTGCTTATGTGTTACCTTTATTATCTGACCATTATATGCAAATATTTTATTTATCTTTTGGGTCAGCAGCCGACATGCTGAATAAAATAAACTAGTTGTTGGGTTGAAGTGCAAGGCGATTCTCCGAATTATCTCAAAAGATTATAAAATAGTCCGGGTTTACAATTGACATTCTTGTCATAAATATAAATAAAAAGTTTGTATCCGAATGGTTGGATAATGAGCACATCGTTGAAACTAAGAATTTAAGAGGTCATACAAACACTTTAGGAGGACACAAATTCTTATATGGGACGGGTGTATAGTAATTTATTATACAATGATGGTAACGTTTAAAAATGACCCCTATAAGGTAAAAAGTTATGAGCCACATGAAGGTAACTATTTGTCTTAAATGGATCAATTTTACTTATAGAACATTTAAGGTCAAAAGTTATCCATTGTTTTAACGGTTATTTCACCATATACCCCGACAAATTGAAAAATTCACCGTATACCCTCAATGTTTCAAATATTCACCATATACCTCCGAGTTTTCGAAAATGTTCACCATATACCCTTTTTAATCGCCGTTAACTCACCGTTAGGCTTTATTTACGATTTTGCCACCATTAACCACTAACCCTAAAATCCTAATACCCTAAACCTAACCCTAATCCTAATTATAACCCTAATCCTAAACCCTAACCCATCCTTCCCTCCCCCAAACCCTAACCCACCTGACCCACCACTCCTCCCCCTCCCCTCCCTCCATCCCACCCACCCCCCACCCCTCCCCTCCACTCCATCACCGCCACCCTCCCCCCCCCCCCCTCCTCCTCCATTGCTGCTTGCCCGTCCCCACTGCCCTCCCCCTTCCCATTCCCCGTCGATCTCCCTTCCTTCCTTCCCCTTCCCCTTCCCCGTCGATCTCCCCCACTCCCTCTTCGTCCACCAGTTGAAACCCCCCACCCCCTCATCGTTCACCGTCGAAATCCCCCCACCCCCTCTTCGTTCACCGTCGAAATCTCCTACCCCCTCTTCGTTCACCGTCGAAATCCCCCACCCCTCTTCGTTCACCGTCGAAATCCCCCCCGAAATTCAAAAACTCCCGTAGCCTAGAAATTCGAAACAGAGGGGAGGGGGTTCGATTTTGGGCGATTTAAAACAGGTGGAGGAGGAGGTCGGGTTTAGAGCGCGTCTTTGACGGGTATGAAAATGGCTTTTGTGGGTGGGTAAGGATGGTCAAAGGAGAGAGAAGAGTCGGATTTGATTTCGCCGTAAGGATGGTCAAAGGAGAGAGAAGGGTCGGATTTTTATTCGGCTTTGGGATTCTACCCAGGTTAAGTAGGGGAAGGGGAGGTAGGAAGGGGAGGGGGAAGTGGAGGGTGGGAAATCGACTGGGGAGGGGTGGGGGGAGCGGGAGGGGTGGGAAATCGACGGGGAGGGTGGGGGAGCGGGAGGGCGGGAAATCGACGGGGAGGGGTAGGGGTGGGGGAGGGGAAGGGGGGGGGGTGATGGGTCATGGGGGGGATGGGGAGGGGGGTGGGGTGGGGGTGGGGGGGGGGATGGCAGGGGAGGGTAACTTGTTAGGGTTAGTGTTTGGGCTTATGTTAATTAGGCATTAGGGTTAGGGGTTAGGGGTTAGGGGTTAGGGTTAGGGTTAGGGTTAGAGTTAGGGGATAATGGTGGCAAAATCGTAAATAAAACTAACGGCGAGTTAACATCCGTTAGCAAAAAGGGTACATGGTGCACGGTTTTGAAAACTCAGGGTATATGGTGAATTATCAAACATTGAGGGTATATGGTGAATTTTACAATTTGTCGGGGTATATGGTGAAAAAACCGTTGTTTTAAAGTGACTCATCTTGACTTGAAAAATGACTCATTTTGACTTTAAAGTAATCCATTTTGGTTTAAAGTGCGCTAGCTGACAATAAATTTATTATATACCCGGTGCACACATTACTAATTGTTGGGAGGAAATCCCCTTAAAAAATTGATTTTAATAAGTCAACCTTTCTCTGTTCAACTTTTAACAATCTCACCTTTGAGTAATTCAAAAATAATCCAACCTTTGTGGGACGAAAAAAATTATTGGGAGGAATGGGACGAAATGTGGTGGTGCCTTAGTTCCTTTTTTTCCTAATTGTATTAGCATAGAATGGATCATTCATTCTATATATATATATATATATATATATATATATATATATATATATATATATATATATATATATATAACACATTAGATTAGTCTTCTTAATATTATTAAACTATTCTCTTTCTTTTATTTTGTAATGTAAAAGCCTTGTGATCAATACTTAATTAAATTTTCATTGGAGTAATTGAACATTATTTATATGTTAGCTCATTGGTAGGAGCTCCATATTTTGTATACAATATCGTGAGTTCAAATCTTATTATAATGAAATTTCTTCTTAAATGTAAGGGATGAGTTTTTGTATGAGAGAAAAGTATCATATGGCAACATGCATGCCATGTCAGGGCTTTGAAAGGGCGTGACAGGTGACGGGCTACAATACTTGCCCAATCTAGACTTTTATGGCTTTTCTGGGAAATTGCAACAATTGGTTGTTTCAATGCTTTTTTCCCCTAAATTTTGTTGTTGCGTTTACTCAAAACCACGACAATAAAATAAAAAGGGAAATTTTCTGAGGTACCACTTAAGTTTGATGTAATTCTCAAAATATCCCTCTCATTTTGGGAATCTCTCATATACCCCTAAAGTTTGACACATTGCTCAAAAGTTAAAATACTGAGGTACTCTTGAAACTTAATCTTTGAACTTTAAAATTCAATAAGGATATTTTTGAGAATTTTGTCAAATCTCAAGCATACCTCAGAAAATTTCCAGATAAAATCTACTAGTGAACTTATCATAACCTATTAAAACTTATTAAAATTCATGAGATTTTTTTGGGCAATAATTCGTGAGACTTGTATGAACTTATATGCTTTATTTTTTGAGTCCTCTCAAAATAATATGACCTATATCTTCTTTGTTCAAAAAATATACTTCATAATACTTCTTATATCCCAATTGCATCCACATATCTTCACAAATCACAATTTTATCCACATAATAATACACATGTTTATAGATTATGATTACCTCTTCTCTAAAAAAAAATATAATTACATCATATGTTATACATTTTCAGAGAAGGAAAGAAAAGTACATGTGTTTGCCATAAAAAAAATAAAAAAGAAAAGTACATGTGGAGATATAACCCACCAATACTATTTTCTAATTCAAGCAGTGAAGTAATTGAAGTCTACTCTGTAGTTGACAGTGCTGAGGCAAAGATGACAGCAGCATTTCAATTCTTTGTAGTTTGTACTCTTCATAATTTCTTACAAGAAAATTGAAATAAATCTGAAATAATAAGAGAAAATTTGAATATAATCTCTTTATTTTATTCAAGCAGTAGTAACTAGTAACACATCAATTGTTTTCTCTTTAATCTTTCTTTACTCTAGAAAAGATGGATAGATATCAAAATCCTTTCTTTTCATTTCTCTTTAACCATTGAAAAGATTGAATAAAAATTGAGTATTTTTCATTTTTTCTAGAGGTTGATGCTGTTGATTTCAAGTTTCGATGGAGGGAAAAAGTGTTGTAAGAGGAGAGAGAAATGATGAAAAAAGGTAAGAGAGTTGTAGTAGTCGAGTCAGTGCAAATAAAGAGTAATAAGAGTGTAGCAGTAGTCTAAGGAGTAATAAACTCACGTGAACCAATGCTGTTGCCGCCATTTCACCCTGAACAAAAACACTCCCGTGTTTGTCGCTTCACTACTGTCCCTTTACTCTACAGGTGTTCACTATTCCTATTTCCTGCAATGCAATTGCTATCCCCCAACTAACGCCTTCATCTTGTACACTTATTTTTCAGTTCACAATAAATTTCACTTAGCGTGAGTTTATCCCATGTACTCAATTTCAAACTTCAGACTATGTCATATTAGCTTTCCACTACTTTTTAATTTTATAGACTCACTTCAGACTCATTCTAATTTTATATTTTATCTTTAAGACTCTCTCCAGACTCACTTCATATTACTTTAACTTTATTTTATGCAATTTAAATATAAAAAGAAGACAAGTGGCATGTTTTTAATGGGCATTAATCTATTAATTGCATGGCAACAGTCTTGAGTTGAGTCTTGAAAAACAAAACCCACCCTAAGACTTGTTGCTTTTTATTCCAACAATAACACTGAGTCTTGTAAAGACTCCTGGCAAGACTCCCTGCAAGACTCCCTATAAGACCCGCGATATTGATACCCTTAATCTAGCCAAATTCAATCCGTCATTTTTCTTTAAATTGGTATCGAGAAGTTAGAAGTTTTTATTGAACCGGAATCGCTCACGGGGTAATCCGACTCGCCTACATAAGAAAGACCTTCGTAAATACAACAACCATGCACCACCCGTATTCGGTAAGGGAATTCCACACTTCCAAGGTGTTTTTAGTAGAGTTGATCCCATAAATCAACCTTAAGGTCGTGAGACACAAACTTTACCATTAGACCAAGTATTACTTGGTACATTCAATCCATCATAACGTGAAAGTAATGGTTGCTATCAGGGTATGCATCATTATATTATAAGGACAATATAGTATTTTCACTACTTAGGTTGTTTGTACTCCATTTATTTAAGATTAAGTCGCATTCATCCTCAATACTCATACATGGTATCGTAATTTTATTATAATTTTATTTGTCCTTGTTCAATGTTGGCCCCTCCTCCCTCTTGTTTTGCATTATTGTTTGATTCTCCTAGGATAAAAAAAAGGTTATTCCCACTGGTATGCTCTTATTCTTGAGAATTTCCAATGGTAGATTCAACTTTTTTTTCTTCCCATTGCTATGTCTCAATTTTCCTAATTTACCCAAATGTAGCATTAACGAGGCTTAAACTTTAATTTCATGTTTAATTTTAATACTTATGTTATGTTTTGCCTAAGCCCTACTAATCATGATTTATTTAGGTTAAAGAGTAGGTCAATATTAATATTTATGATAAATCATGACATATCTTGGCATACTGTATATTATTAGTAGTATGCATACTCTTCATGTGCTTTTCTAATAAAGTGATTTTTTTTGTTAATAATTTACAAGTCTTGACCTAAATAAATCATGGTTAGTAGGAGTTAGACAAAACTTAACAGAATTATTAAACTAAATATGAAATTAACATTTAAGCCTAATTAATGCTACATTTGGGGTAAATTAGGAAAACTGAGCCTAAGCAATGGGAAGAAAAAAAAAGTTGAATCTACCATTGGAAATTATTAAGAATATGAGCCTACGATTGGAATTTCCCTAAAATTAAACAAAAACGAGTATTAAGTTTTTCAAGGAATGGAGGGAGTAGCTAGTAATAGCGTAATACAAAAACACATTACATATATGCAATTTCAAAAAAGTTAACTGAACTTTGCAAAATTATTAGAATGAATGACATATATTATTTTTGAAGGGGAGAATGAATAACTTATATTATAGCTAGCAGCTAGGGCATTGAAGGGAAAGAAGGATATGAAAGGAATCTTAAGTGATTATTTGTATAGAAGAACCAATGAAAAAGCAAGACTTGTAAGTTGTATGTGAGAAACATATGATGTTGTAAGAAAGCATGCTACCTTTGCTATCTTCATTTGTTTGGAAAGAGACATTGTGAAGTGACAGTGGGATTGAGAGAAACCATAAATTCCACATTTTCATCTCCCAAAACTTGAAGAAAGATGAGAGATTCTCTCCCTTAACAAAATCCCACACACACTCTCCCCAAGGAGCCTTGAGAATGGACATAATTTCTAGATTCACACCCCCATAACTCTTTACATAGAAATTTGGGGCCAAATTGCAAAGCAAACACCTAAAACTTCCCTTTCCATCAATCCCTACAACTTGTCTTTATTTGAGAAAAGGCAATTATAAAATGACAATATCTTTACTTTTCTTTTTTGAGGTGATAATATCTTTACTTAGAATACCTTTTTCTTTTACATGCAGATAACTCTTTGAACCAAAAGGTTTATAGGAATAAAATGGAATTGTTAAGCATGAGTAACATCTAATGGAATGTAATTATTTTCAGTTGTATGGGGTTATATAACTTATATTTGTCTTTGATGTTTTTTTATGAAGTCTTTGATGTTTTATACTAACATTATACATCCATCCAATGGAAAAAGAATTGTACTCATATAAACTCCAAAACTGCAGTGTATGAAAAAATAGTTAATCTTAAACAGCTTGCACTTGTACTTTGTTGAAAACTTATAACACTGTTTATCTATATAAAAAGATCTTTCATAGCATTATAATTCGTATTATTTAAAAGATATTATAAGTCAAAAATTATCATTAAAATATAGAAGATGCAATAGACTTTTTGACTAAGATAAAGAAACATTATAATAATGATCAATTATATTACTAATTATACTTTATTTACTCCAAAATATAACTCATTTTTACGAGCTTCACGGGTAATAATAATATGAACTTGAAAAAGTTTACTTAACTTTGCATTTCTATTATTGAATTAAGGGGAAAAGAGAAATAAATAAAGGAAATAAAAAACAAGCTAAGTTTTGTAAGAAAAGAAATATGACAAGAAATGAAGAAATAATAATATAAAAAAAAAAACAATACTTGACCTCAAAACCTCAAAACTCCCACAACTCCCCATTTCTTGAAATCATTCCCCCCACAAACCAATGCATCCACCCTCCCATACACACCATCATTTTCAGCTAGACAAGTAAGGAAACCAAAATCTTTATTTTTTCTATATAAAAAAAAAGTGAAATTATAAAACAAATCTGTCTCTCATACACTCTCTCTCCATCTGTCAACTGTCATGTCTTCCATGATTTTACATCACTTCATATAAATTCTTCAGAGCTTTAGTTATCCAGCACCATGCACATTTGTAATGGTCAGCAACTCAGCAAACTAGGCCTTATATACACATAAAATTATATTTTAAATTAACTTGAAAATAAAAAAAGTCATGATTTAATAATATCTTTTCACCTCCACTCTCAACAACAGTCCCACTATTAGCTTGAAGAGTTGGGTGTTGGTTGTCAACTTGTCACAGTGACAATTGGAGTTGAAAGCACCCATCTTTTCATGTCTTAATTGTTCATCAGATCACTACACCATCTTAATAGTAGTAGTATTTTAGTACTTGCTAAAATTACTACATATAATTATCTCTTTGCCCTCTTCTATCTTGGCTCTTTTTATTATCTTGAGATTCTTCTTTTACATAACTTCTATATCCTAGTCTAGAGAGAAATAAGAGGGGTGAAAGATGGGTTCTTTAGGAAGTTATGAAGGTAAAAAAGCAATGTGGTTGTATCCAAAAGTGGTTGGTTTTAATCCTTCTGAAAGATGGGGGCATACTGCTTGCTTCTCTCAAGGTCATGTTTATGTCTTTGGGGTAAGTTTTTCTCTTTCTATTTATGTAGCATAACATTTCCTCTCATATTGTAATTTTTCCTACATTTTGTCACAATCAGATTTAGTTGTCACATTACTGATTCAAATTACACGTTCGACGTGACTATTAATTTTTGAACAAAAATTACTACTACTACTGTATTTAATGGAGAGTGGTTTCATGAATTTTAATTGTAAATGTAGGTGGATTTGGAACTATTTTTCCTTTGCTTATTGTTATTGCTGTTGTTTGATGTGTTTGGCTAATTTATTATTGACTTGGTTTTTTTTTTTGCATGATAATGTGGGTATCTAATTCCTCGGCATGTGTTTATTCTGTTGATTTCTTAGTTGTGTTCTATTATATTTGTCTGATAATTCTCTGAGTATAGTTAGATTCCTCTTTTTTTGGGGGGATTAAGAATGTAGTATTGCATTTCACATTTGTTTTGCTTGTTTCTCCTTTCATCAACAATTTACCCTTTTTCACACAAATGGTTTTGGTAGGTTTTATCTTAATTATTACTTCTAATGCGTCTGCATATAAAATCCTTGCACATTTTACTCTTATATCAGTTGATCGAAATAGTGGTGGACCAATCCATGGTTATATATCCTTTAGGTTAATAATAGGAGTATAACACAACTTATCTGCTTTTTCACTTTCAGGGATGTTGTGGGGGTATGCATTACAGTGATGTCTTAGTCCTGAATCTAGACACAATGTCTTGGACCACTCTAGTGACTACTGGGAAGGGGCCGGGCCCACGAGATAGCCATAGCGCTACGCTGTGGCGGAACAGGATTATAGTCTTTGGTGGCACTAATGGCTCTAAGAAGGTCAATGACCTCCACATTTTGGACCTTGAATCCAAGGAGTGGATCCAACCCTTGTGTTCCGGTGCCTACCCTTCAGCGCGCGAGAGCCACACTGCCACCTTAGTTGGAGATGATTATTTAGTCGTGTTTGGCGGGAGTGGTGAAGGGGTAGGGAACTACTTGAATGATTTGCACTTTTTGAATCTTAAGACCATGAGTTGGACTTCCCCTATGGTGAAGGGTGATGCCCCTCCTCCTAGAGATAGCCACATCAGCGCGGTGGTTGGGAGGAAGCTCTTCGTATATGGTGGGGATTGTGGGGACCGCTATCATGGTGATGTGGACTTGTTCGATCTCGATACCTTGACGTGGTCTAGAGTAAGTTTTCTCATTGCTAGTATACACTTCCATTTGCTTGGTCAAATTCCTATATTATAGCTGCTGTGACTTCTGTTGGCAGTTGGAAGTTTTAGGACCTTCACCTGGTAGGAGGGCAGGACATGCTGCTGTGAAGATTGGAACTAAGGTCTGTGAAATCAGGACTTGAGTTATCTATTTTTCTCATTAATCTAATGCAGTTCATGATAAATTATGTTTTGGTAAAATGGTTTATCAATGCTGATGAAATTAAAAAACTACTAGTTTCTGATTTCAGTCAGTGTATGAGTTACTGTACTGATGCTTATGATTTATATACAAACCAGGTGTATGTTGTTGGTGGAGTTGGTGACAAGAAATACTACAACGATGCTTGGGTCCTCGACACAGCTATAAGTTCATGGTCTAAGCTTGAGATTTGTGGTCAGCCACCTCAAGGGCGGTTTTCTCATACAGCAATTGTTACAGACTCTGACATTGCCATATATGGAGGGTTAGACTATGTTCTCTTCCCCTTGTTTCAGGAATTTACTACTCATTCTTGTTAAAATCAGATTAGACCAGACCAAACCAGGAAAATTCAAACCACACTAGACCTTTTTATATACGTTATATTACTAGATACTTTTGTGTTGGTAAAAATCAGGAAACTTCACTTTTAGGTAAATACGCTTTGAGATGAATCTAATAATATCGTACATGAATTAGTTGTTCTTATAAATTAGCGTAGAAGTATAATCAAAGTTCAGCCAAACTAGGAGACTAGATTAAACCACCAGACTATATCTTAATAAATTCAGATGAGTTACCTTTTAGATAGAGTGAACAAAGCTGTAGTCCCTTTACTTCTGCCCCACTGCTCTAGGGTTAAGATGCATATGTCCCAATTTGTGTTACATCTTGTGTTCCATTTCACCAAGATTTCAGATTTACGAAATTTCTCTCACCTAATATTTCTTAAAAAATTCCTCCTAATTTGTAGTTGTGTACCATATTTGCTCTCTAATAGGTGTGGAGAAGACGAACGTCCTTTAGGGGAACTCCTTATATTGCAACTCGGGAACGAGCATCCAAATGGACGCTACAACATTTCCATGTGCAAGAATTTTGGAAATCATAGGACTCAACCAAGAAGAAGAGGTCAGTCAGATACTCAATGGCAGAAGACAATGCTTTTAGGGAGTTGCATTGAAACCGAAAGAAAGGATGCAAATGAGGTTGACATTTCACACTCAAAGAGGAGAAGAACCATTAACACAAACACATGGGAGAAGGAACCAGAACAGGAAGAGCATTCTCTTTCTGTCTCACAGAACTCCTCTCCATCTCAATCTGATCAAGAACAAACAACTGTTCAAAACCCAACATCTTCCTTACCAGTATCTCAAAGTTTCCAGTTCCCTCCTCCTATTCATCAACTAAATAAACCTCCAAGGAAAAGTCAGCATAATCTGCCTGATGTTTATATCTTAGGGGAGCATCGACCGAGCCAAAGACATCCACATTCCTTACCATTGTCTCATGCAGTTCGAAGTGAGGTGGAATTCTTAACAGCAGAGGGGAGACACCTAAACCAAAGTGCCACTCAAAACTTGGTAATGAAGTTTTTCACTTGAGAATTATATGCAATTGCTATGTTACTCATACTCGGGAACTCGTGTTGGGCACCCTGTGTCCAACTATCCAACTCGGCTATTTGTTTAAATTTCCATAAATTTGGCCCAAGCCATGTGGGTGTGGCGACTGGTGAGGATCCGACATGGGTATTTTTAGAATGAAGAGTCCGAGTAACATACCAATTGTTTTATCATCATTAATTATACACATGCTTATTAAGTATTAACCTCTTTGTAAATTTTTCCGGGTAGATTGGAGCTGAAGTACAGGGGAAAGTAGATGGGTCCTTCGATTCCGGTTACCTAATGACTGCAACTGTTAATGGGAGAATACTTAGAGGGGTTTTGTTTGCTCCTGTAAGCAATCTCTTGACTTTCTGGCAATGATTCATCTTTATAATTTTGCTGAAAATCACCTAAATTGTACACTAAATGTAATTGGGATTGGAGCTTAATCTATATATGTTTTGTCTGCAATGTAATGTTTAAAAGCTTGTTGATGTCAATAATCAGGCACCAAATTTCACGTATAAAGGAGCGAATCGATGCCAAAATAGCTTTGGTCAAGTTACGGTTGCTGAGCAATGTACAAACTCTAACAGAGGATCCACTCATGGAAAGAGTCCAATTCTGCAGCCCTTAAAAAGCTCTGGTGTAGGATTCAGCCATGAATTTGGTCATGGAACCATTGATCGCCCCTCGCCCATTCTTCGAGCTCTACCGAGGAGGGATCAGTTGTTAAGAGATAGAAGTGATCTTCAAGGTGTTGTTCTAACGCTAGGAGGACCTGGTGCCGGAAGTAGCCATGGATGAGTTTGTATAGATGATACTTATACCATTCTGCTATAGTGTCTGTTTTGTCTATTAATTTCGTTATAATATTTTTAGATGAATGTGTTATTATTAGCCCTGAAAGTTGAAACACTACCTAGCCTAGATGGCAGATCCGAGAAAATAAGATTTCTATGGGCACAGAACAAAAAATAAAGAGGAATCGGTGCAAATGGTCAATTCTAAAAGAAAAACTCAACTTTTCAAATTTTTGGAAGGAGAAACCTAAATTTAAGTGGGCAATTGATCCCATATTTGTTAACACAACTTTGCCTTATTTATCTTAACCCTTTTCAGATATCATGACTATTTTCATAAGGTGTTTGAAGTACTTGAGTTGGATTCGATATTTATACGGTTTTTTAACCATGTACCCTGAGTTTTACGAAAATTCACAGGGTACCCTCGTGTTTTCAACAATTTACCTGGTGCCCTTGAGGTTTTGAAAAATACTCGAAATATCCTTTATGACTAACGTTGTCAAACTCTGTTAGTGATTAAACCCAAATTAACCTAATTAATCCAAATATCTCCTAATTAACATTAATTAAATCGTAATTAACTCTAATTAAACACTAAATAATCCTTAAGCATTGCTGTTTCTCTCAAAAAAAAAAAAATCCTAATTAATTTATTCTTTTATCTCATCTCTTTCCTTTTCTTTTTTCCTTTTACCAGAGCTTCCATGGAAGCCACATGCTTCTTTCTCTCTCCTCCCTCTTCAACATCGTGTCTCTCTCCTAAATTCTCACAAACCAGAGGGGTAATTGGTGAATAAAGTTTGTAACGAAAACTTACCGGCAGGGGCAAGCCATGTATTTTTTTCAAAATCTCAGGGACACTAGGTGAATTGTTGAAAACACGAGGGTACCCTGTGAATTTTCGTAAAACTCGGGAGTACCTGGTGAAAAAACTGATATTTATATGCTTTTCAGGCCGGTTCATTTGGCACAGTTTCAGTTCAATTCAGTCACACTTTTTTTCTCCCACAAACTTACTAAGCTCATTTCACCCCAAAAGAACATGGCATATCTGTATCTAATCCAAGAAGAACATTGAGAGTAGAGCTGTCAGTTTGGTTAAAAACTGCTGGGTGAACTGCAAACTGATAGCCAACTGAACTGAATAAACTGAACTGAAGTGACCCATAACTGAAAAGTACAATAATCAAAAGCCAACTGTTTAAAGTTAACTGTAACATAACTTAACTGAAACTGAACTGAAACACGAACCAAATACAAAACTGAACTGAAACTAACTGCTTCAAAAACTGCTTTAAACTGAACCGAACTGAATATAAACTGAACTGAAATTAACTGAAAATCGTTCTAAACTGATTTGAACTGAACTGAACTGAACTGTACTGAATTCCAAAAAAGTAAACCGATAACTGCTCTAGATTATTTTTAACTGTAACAATTAATAATGTCTCTCGATTATATTACTAAATCATAACTGAAATAATATCATAACGCCCGAATATACAAAATTTGTATATTACAAGGAACACAACTTGAATGAATCTTGAATAAATTGTGATGATATTATGATTGCGTTAACAAGCTCTCTTTTCGACAAATATTATGATTACTAAAATTATATGTCGCGTTAATTTAATAAATCCTACTATGTGAATGCTTAAACCAGATGTTATAATACCATAATTCAATTTAACCATTAATATTATTTCCTTCTTGTTCCCTCACTTTTCGAGGCTTAATAAATCAATATGAACGATGTTTAGGTAAGCCCGTAATGTAGGTGGCAAGGTGAGTAATCGAATACGAGTGATCTCAGATTCTAAGTAGCATTTACTTTATTAATTATAAATAAATTATCCCTTTAAATTCAATTGTTGAGCTTTTAAAATTATCAGTAGGAATATCCTTCTTAATTTATAAATTTCCTTTGTTAAATATAAGTAGAAATTATGAAATAGGTAAAAGATAATTTTATATTATACAAGTAAAGAATTTGGCTGAATAATTGAGTGAGATATATTATATGATTGAAATTCTATACAT
The DNA here is from genome assembly GCA_947648045.1 of Beta corolliflora. Taxonomy (NCBI): domain Eukaryota; kingdom Viridiplantae; phylum Streptophyta; class Magnoliopsida; order Caryophyllales; family Amaranthaceae; genus Beta; species Beta corolliflora. The sequence continues at coordinate 128,732 of CANSZD010003311.1, forward strand.
TGCATATAACCTTAAGAAGAGGTTGCTAGAAGCCTAGAATAGATCAAAAATTTTGAATGCTACTTTTTCATTTCTTGAGGGAGCAGTCAAAGAAATTTTCATAAGAAATATGAAAATTTAACATTCATTTACAAACATAAAAAAAAAATTTGATTGTACAAATTCACAACAGTCTTCAAATCTTCTATCTTCCCCTTCTCTGAATCCAAGAGTCTAATCTTCAACTACAACAAATAGTAAAAACATAAACAATAAGACTAGAGTATATTAAACAGTTAAATAGATAAATAAAAAATAAACAAAAAATAAAGTAAATGCAATGTATAGAATAATTAACCTTACCAAATTTACCTTGACCTTTACAATTACAGAATCCAATAGAAAAGATGATGAAACAAATGATTTTTTTTTTTAAATTGGGCTCTCAGGAATGTAGCAAAATAATCCTTAGGCTAAAAGCCTTCATAAAGTTGCTAACAACATTTCATCATCGAGCACTTGCCTCAATAAAATTCCCCATTTTGTGAAAACCAAGATGTCGCCAACAATGAACTATGGGCGTCAACTCATTTAGTTCACCCCAAAAACCAAACTATTACCATTCGTTCCAAAAAGAAGCATAATCATCCCACATACCAAAATTGTAAACAAATGAGAGTTCCCAACATAGTTCACGGGCATCAAACATAATTAACAACAAAATGGGATTTTTAAAATCATATTGAGGCCTTATTCCAAACGGGACAATATCAAGCTCAACAGATCAAACCAACCAATGAGACAATATCAAGCTCAACAGATCAAACCAACCAAAAAGGACAATCAACACCAAAATGGGATAATAACCAAGCTCAACAGATCAAACCAACGACAATCAGCACCAAAATGGGACAATATCCAAGCTCAACAGATCACAACTAACCCAAAATGGGACATATAAACAGAAAAAAATAAAATCGTAAATAGAAAAAAAAGGCAAGATTATATAAAGAGATATAGATCTAATTCAAAAATAAAGCATATAAATTCGCATCAAATTGATAAATAATCAGATAAAAATGTTAAAAAAAAACTTAAATAAAAATAAATAACTGTAGGAATTATACATTAAAAATGCATAAAAATATAAATAGAAAAAAGGCATAAAATTATTTAGCCATTAAACATATCCAAATAATTCTCACCCTAAACATCAATTAAAAAATAGATCCAAGCAAAAAATAAATAAAAAAAAGCACAAACATATATACAACTTGCTAAATTAAACCAACCTCGAATTAAACGCGTAAAAAGTTTGATGCACTGATTTTGCTTCTTCGATCTTTCAATCTTCAATCTTCCCCTCTTAGTCTCTTCGTCTCCTAAATCTTGTGCGCACCTTCAGTTCTTCATTCTTCCTCACGTTTCATTGTTCACCGATTTTGTAAAGAAATGAATAGATAAGGGAGAATAAGAGAGAAAAAGTGCAGATATTTTAATAGATGAAGTGGTAAAGAGTTTAAGAGATTGAGAGAGAAAATTCTAGAAGGAGAAACCGGTTCTAAGTTTTGAATGAGATTCTAGGGTTTTTCAGGTTGTGACTTGTGAGGCTATTTAAAGGAGGGTCTTGTTGTAGGGTTTCCTTTAAGAATTTGGGCCAGGCCCAAGCCTAATAACCGGTACAACTCATTTTTTTAAAACATAAATCCTAATCCTACCACTTGTTTACTATTAGGGACCCTTATTATTATTATTATTATTATTATTATTATGAACATATATATGTTGACCATACTTCTTTTAAAAATTGAAACATTTATATAAACTTAAAATTGATCATATAATTGTACGTAGTAAGCAATATATAATACTCATTGTTACTCTGATCGATTATATAATTAAACAGAGTAAATTATTTCAATAAAGTAATTTATGTTAAACGAAGTATTGTTATCTTGAATAAGCTTGTTGACTTGCATTCATCTATTTCAATAACAACTTGTTTTAATTCAATTACATCTTTTGAATTTCGAAGTTAATATATCTTAATAACGATTATCTTGAATGGAGTGTTGCATTTTGAACAAGTTTATAGACTTACATTGACACGTTGATTTCATTGAATAACATGGTTCTTCATTTCAAATCAAAAGTGATTTTTCTCAAACACGATTAACTTAAATAGATGATTGTTATTTTCAATTAGCTTATCAACTTATATTATTACTCATTGATCTTCCGATAACAACTTGTTTTAATTCAATTAAATGTTTTTAGTTTCAAAAGCAATTGAAACGGTTAACTTAAATGAAGTATTGTTATCTTAAATAAGCTTGTTGACTTACATTCATACATTAATCTTTTTCAATAACAACTCGTTTCACTTCAATTACATCTTTTGAATTTTGAAGTTAATATATCTTAATAACGATTATCTTGAATGGAGTATTGCATTTTAAACAAGTTTATAGACTTATATTGACACCTTGATCTCATTGAATAACATGATTCTTCATTGTTTCAAATCAGAAGTGATTTTTCTCAAACACGATTAACTTAAATAGATTACTGTTATCTTCAATTAGCTTATCAACTTATATTAATACTCATTGATCTCATCCGATAACAACTTGTTTCAATTAAATTAAATGCTTTTAGTTTCAAAAACAATTGAACTTAAATATGGTTAACTTAACTAGAGTATATTTATCGTGAATTAGCTTGTCGACCTACATTGACACATTAATCTATTTCAATAACAGCATGCATGTTTAAGTTCAATTAGATGTTTTTGTTTCGATAATTGCATTTCATATAAATATGATTAACTCAAGTGTTGTATTGTTATATTGAATTAGCTTATCGACTACCATGAACACATTCATTTAGTCCAACAAGTACTTTGAATAATACAAGTAGATTGTTCAAGTTTCGAATTAAATGCATTACACTCAAGGATGATTAGCAATGATTACCTACTTACATTGCCTAATCTATGCACTAATACTTCGTATTTGCTTGTGTTTGCATTAATATTTACTCGAAAGGCAATACATGGATCAATATACAATTCTATAATCAACATACAAAGAAGTAAGATTGTACATGCGAAAAAGGAACGGTTAAATTGAAAATTTCAATACCAATCAAATATTAAATCTTTAATACAATAATTTCAATGTAAATGGGGCAATTTTCAACATTGCTTTTGTAGACACGTCTCTTGATGGTATATCGCCTGGTTCCGACAAGAAAAACCGAAATGATAACAAGTCCAACCGAGGCCAAAGCAACCGATACGACAAATCACTTGGTCCAAAACACCGCATGAAGGCAAAAAGGATGTATATGGCAATAACCGATATCGCGGTTACCCGAACTGGTGTGGTTTTATATACAAAACTGAAATGAACCAAAACCAAACTGAAAACAACCGTGCAACTGTTAGTAATAAGTCAATTCCAACTGTTTCAAACTGAAACTGTACGGGTCAAACCAAAAGGTAACTATAACTGAACTGAATTGAACTGGAAATTGAATGAACTGAATTGGATTGAAACTGAAACTGAAAAAATTTAAACTGAATCAATTTAGACAAAAAAAAAAACTGAACTGAAGCCAACCAAACTATTTAGTTTGAACCAGAACTGAACCGTTTAACTGAATTGATACCTCTAATTGAGAGTATTAGATATTTGACATTTTAGGCATGGGAAGATATATTTCTTAGTTTTCACAAGGAGATACCATGAAACTAAAAGTAGAAAAAGCTCCCGCGCATCACGCGTAATGTTTGGGTCTCCAAATTAGGAGGGGTGATAAAACGCTCATTGTGAGCGGTTTATCTTCCCACTCACAACCAATCATTAATTAAAAAAGTTGGTGTGACACCTTTGTCAGAAAAAATGAACCCATGTTTGTGTATTTGAAACCCTGGTTATTGTTAAACCAACCCCTGTTTATGTGTTTGAAACCCATGTTTTTGTTAATTCAACCCATGTTTGTGAAAAAGTAAATATGTGATATCTGACATAAAGCATGTGATATTCGACATAAAGCAAAGTTGCATTGATTTGCGTGTCCCATTCAAATTTTTCCCCCCAAAAAAGTACATTTGATTATTGATACGAACCCATGTTTGTGTATTTAAAACCCTGATTATTGTAAAATCAACCCATGTTTGTGTGTTTGAAACCCATGTTTGTATTAACTCAACCCCTGTTTGTGTATCCTTTTTTCCCTTCCTATTCCCTTTTCCCCTTTTACCCCTGTGAGTGGGTAGTGATAACCGCTCACAATGAGCGTTTTATCACCCCTCCCAAATTAGGGTGGTCGCACTCAACTGTCATGGTTTGTCTTCCACGTCATCTTCTGACAGATTACATGAGTCACGTAACACCTTGTTCCTCACTTCCTTGTACTCCCATTTTCTTTTTCAAACAAAAAACATAAATGAATCAAATTTATTGGTCAACAATCATCTCTCTCACCTCAAACTTCAAAGTCTATCACACCACACCACTGTCCATTGAACACACTATTAAAATCTGAATCCCATCAAAACGTCTCCTGTCTATTCACTCTTAAACAGCCCTGCTACTCTTCCTTTCACATCTTTTATGTGGTCATTACGTCATACTACTTCTTTTGACCTTTTCTTTTATGTCATCCATGGAAAACTATGCCCTCCGCTTTTTAAAAAAAATTATGCATTCCTTTCTTTTCAGGGCAAGAAACTATGCACTCTTAAGAGTATGTTCAATGGTTAGACCAATTTTAGGGGTCACCAATTATTTTATTACTTCCTCTTTCTTCCACCTCATTTATGCCCAACTTACCCATAAACCCTTATTTTTTTACTCCCAATGGTTAGACTGATTTATAGGATCATTAAACTCTCTCTCAAACTATTTACCATACCCCCAAAAAGTCAAAACTAAAAACTAGCCCAATCTACTCTTGCCACATGTCCACCATTATATTGCTTTGGCTGACAAATTTTTGGGATGGACGGTCCATCCCAATGCCCAGTTCATCCTATTCTCTCTCCTCTTTGTACTCTCTCTCCTATTTTTTATTATTACTTTTTCCCTCTCTCTCCTCATAAACCCCCAAGAGTCCAACTGCTGTGTATGCTCTTATATCCGGTTTTTTTAGCACAATCTTTAATTTAGTTCAACTCACTCAGTTCAGTTCAGCTACTTTTTTTTACAGTTTAAGTCGAGTTTAGCTCAACTCATTTCGGTTCAGTTTAGTTCAATCTAAAATACAGTGTTTTATTAGGAAAATTGTAAGATATTTGAATCTTAAAATTAATTGTTGATGTGACAAAAAAAATATTACTTGGTCCATACTAAATATAGTATGGACATAATATTAGCAGATGTAATTTATGAAAAAAACGAATACTATGTGTAAAAATAATATATACAAAAGATGAGTAACTATATTACGATTTTTTTTTTGATAATTTTGGGGATTATATTAATTAATAAAAAAGATTACAGTATGAGCCCAGTTCATCCACTTATTGAAAAGTGGAGATCTACTTGAGGTAGCAGTAAATACAAAATCAATGAGGCCAAAGAAAGAGAAGATATGAATTTACAACCATGCTAAGAACTCATTTTTCCTCCTTAGTCCTTGCTTTGCAAGTGAATCGGCGGCCATGTTTGAGCTTCTTCCTTGTGAATAAATTGGACATTCAAGTAACTATATTGTGATTATATGAGAAAAAAGTTAGTATTTTATAAAGTATAACTTTCGTTATAATAAACTAATGTAAAAAATTTATGACAAATAAAAGGGTTACTCATAAAAGCATCACCACATCATTTTATGTGGTTTTGGAGTTTGGTCCATAATAATGTTTAGTGTGGATCAAGCCTATGCAAAAAATTGTCAAATTTTAGAGACATATATATACCTCTATAAAGGCATTTTTATAACTTATTTTGATATAGATATATGTTTTGAGGTTGAGCAAATATGATACTCCTCTATTTAAAAAGTTACTGACCTCCTTTATCCGTTTCATATAACTACAAAAGAGTATCCACAATGGTTGAAGGGATGGACTATCTTGCAAATACATAAGAGATAAACTCATATCTCTACCATTGTGGAGCTACAAGTAGTTGTGGCTTCGAATAACCTTATAATAGCCAGGCAAAGCTACATGGTTTCACAATAATATAGACATGTTTTTTTGTTTTTTATTAGTGTTATTTGGGCACATTTTAGCAAGTAGGACCTACAAAAGTTACAAGTAGTTGTAACTTTCCATTGGAGAGGTTGTAGCTTGAAATTGTTGTAGTTTGGAAAATCTAATATGACATAGCAAGCTATAAGTGGGTATGGCTTATTATTGTGAATGCTCTAAATGTCCCATGTAAAGTTGAGTTGGGAATTACCAAACATGTTTAATAGAGTCTTATCAACCAATGCCCATCACTTGGAGAGGTAGGTGAAATGTAATTTTGAGATTGTTTTTACTTTATGTAAAATTGTCAAGAGTAAGCTAACCTTAGGTAAAATGTTAGCCTGTAGGGGTTGATAAATCATAAATGTTTTGATCATGTTGATAATTTTAATGGGTTAATAAATCTAGCAGGTCCGTCCACTTTAGCCCTTGTTTACAAACCAGGCCCATGAAAACTCAACCCATCTCCTCAACATTCTTTCTCTCGCACTCCCCTCATTCGACCATTTGTCACCCCTCGTCTTTTCTCTCTCTATTTCTCTGAGCTGAAGATATCTGCAGAAACTTAAAAGTTCACAAAAACAATGGCTCACTCATATGTGGCGTTACGATCATCTTCAACATTTCCCAGACTCAACACTTCCATTTTCGACCACAAATTCTCTTCTCGCTCCTCTGATTTTCTTTTTCTCTCTCCTCCATTGACGCCTCTTTCTCCCAGGTTAGTTTCTTAACGCTAAACTCAACATTTTAATTTCTGCATTTTCAGTTCATCTCAATTCTTTGATTTTAGCTTATTTTTTCGATTTTATTTTTGTTAGGGTTTTAAAAGCGAATAATTCTTCCGAGAAAATTCGTCGAACTTCGACCGTTAAAACGTTACATTCTGATGGATTTGGGACTAATCGAAGAAATCATCGCTCTAGCATTTGGTCCAATAGGTAGAATTTATGCAAGATTTTTCCGTTAGTATTTTTTGATTATTATTATCGTTACTTCCACCTATTCTATGATTGGATATTAGGTCATGACCTTAATTTATGTTTCCAATCTATATATGAGAGTTTGAATGATTTATGATTGTATATGTTGTTAACATCTTAACATCATTAGATTTTGACCAAATTGTACTTTGATCATGTGTAAAGTGTTGCTTGTAAGTTGTAAACGAAATTGTACATTCTTATCACTTATGTCTCGCTTATAGTGATGCCATGTAAAGTTTTATTTGAATAGCATACTATCTGTATTGGAATTTTTTACACGTTTGATTTTTCACGGTGTGTAAGATACATTTTTGACTATTAATATCTTTAATCCCGTATAATAAAGATAGAAGTTGGCAATTTGAATATACACATTGACAAGATATCACATGTTAATAGATTTTATTATATAGCCCTTCGTTCCTTTTTTATGGTTACACAGTCTGTTTGTGTCCGTTTTTTTTAGGGTTACACTTTTACTTGTTCTATATTTGGCAATGTTTTATAACTTTAGTTATCTTACTCCAACTTACCTCACTTTTTCTAGCTTTCCCCACACACAACACTAAGTCTTTGCTCCTTGGCTAAATATGTTTATAACTATCCAAACAAATCAGAGGTGATAGAAGTGAAAAGATATGGTGACTTTGGAAAAGCAAATTCAATGTGGTTGAGTTCTATATTAACAATTATCAAACAATTCTGTAGGTACATAAGACTATGACAATATTCTTTGTTATATTAATAAAGTGACTTTTATAACCTTTTTCTTACTAATCACTGTCTGTCTGTCTCTAACCTTAAAAATAATCTAATAGGTTTTGAATCAATCACCATTTTGTATATATAGGAAAATCTTCTCCAACTAATTAATTTCCGACATTGTAGATTTACTTTATCTTTTCATTATCTGTGGGCCAATTTTAATTTCTTGTAAGTAATTGTAAGTGAAATGGTAGTTTTTCTAGGTACAGTTCGTCAATGCTTCCTTTTTAAGTAATCCTATGAATGGAAGACTCAAACTTTCTCTCTAGATTTCCGGTTTCAATTTCCAGGAATGGCTTGTCTTTACATGTCCTTAAACGAAAGTTTCAAGCGTCTCTTCATTCTGGTATGTCCTTTTTCTATTCTCATTTATGTTGATTTCATGTTTTTTTCTTTTTTTAATCAGTTATTAAATCATTTATGTCCATATCTATTAGCTAGAATATAATATATTGGTATGACAGAACACAGTATATATATAGCTAATCGTTGTTATACTATGGTTGTGTTTGGTTCAAAGGAAAATTTTGAACTTGACTTTTACTTATCTTAAGGAAAGTTTTCCCTTTGTTTTCTTCTTGTCTTTTCAATTTTATATTTCGTGGTCTCCCATGTGTAGCTTGTAGGTAGACAATAATCAACTTAAGATGCAAATAATTCTAAAACAGGAATGCGGGCCATCAAAATTTGATATTGATGTGATGTGTGTTGAACACTTTCTTAAAAGCATAAATGCCTTGAGTATGGTGCAATTGGAAATGGTGTTGTCCCCCAAATATATGCAACTCTCATGGTTTATGCACTCAATTTAGACAGATTGGAAATTGTTATTCACATAGGAAAGGAGGAAAGCCACCATAACTCTTGACTCATAAGTCATAACTAATGAGCTTTAACTTTCTCATAAAATTCTAACAAAAGGAGATAATCTTGCGACAATTGCAAACCTAATTAATTACGTTACCAATCGCCTAAAAGTAGGCACATTACACCATATTGTGCACACGAATCCGAAGGACGCTCGTGGGGTTACCCGCTTCTAGTGCAAATCACATAATGGGAGCACTTTGGATATTACTTGTAAAGCTCATATATCTAAGTCGGATAAGGGTTCTTACTCTTTCAATCCAAGAGAGAGATTGAAGTACAATAAAGCTACCACTATGCACAATTCCAACATAATGCACATCTTTGTCTGTTAATATCTTTAAAAATATAGTAGTAAAGAATATGGAAAATCTAAATGCTGAAAGCACCCATTTTATAATAAATTTAACAAGGTTTCATATGATTATAATTTCCTTTGTTATTAGTTCAAAAATATGATCAAAGTAGGTGAATTTTGACCTTCAAATATAAAGTTGAAAATAGTATATCTCAATGACAATTAAATTATAAATTATATTTTCCTTTGGTTGGTTCTTTGATGGAAAAGTTAGAGAGAATAGAAAATGGAAGGGATGGAGGAGAACAGAAAGAGGAATGTAAATAATAGAGAGCACAATGTGGCACTACTTTCTTATAAGTGGAAAATGCTTATCAACTTATATGTAGATATAAAGGAGGAAGAATTGATAATTTAGTGTGAATTAACCATATAGAATTTTGCTTTCATAAGTATTACTGTTCATGGTTGTTTGTACTCATCAAGTACTCCTATAAACTGGGAGTACTCCTAAAAATTGGGGTACTTGATCAGTATCTATAAAGTGGGTGTCATATGATCATTGATGATTCATAACACTACCATGAGTAGTACTATGAAGGGGCAAGGTGAGGAGACTCAACCCTTTATTCCCTCTACTTGCAGAAAATGAGTAGGAAAAAACATGCTCCCTCTGTCCCAAAATCTATTGACTTTCATTGTATTTATTAATCAATATATATGCTCATGTGGGATGTTGGTAGATTTGTTTCAAGACAGACTTTTACAATATCCACTTTATATATTTTTTCCAAAATACATATTAAAGTAATTAGTAATCAAAGGTGTGCCATGGAAACCGTGCATGGTACACATAGTAGATATATTTCTATTTTGGGATGGACAAGAGTATATTTCCTGACCAGATTTTAGTTAGGTTCTAAATTTCTCACAATGTTCAAGTTATTAAGGTTCTCATGATGAGTAACAAGAAAACTAATGAGTAAAGAGGTGCTTGTCTCTTATATGAGTGAAAGAAGGCTGGACTGAGAAACTCGTAGTTTGAAGCCTGCTGATGAACTTTTCTTGTTAAGTAAGGATGAAACTTTGAAAATTGAGAGGGATGCTTATTGGGTAAGTGTTGTCAAATGAGAGAATTCGAAGCAAACACAAAGAAAAAGAGTTGCCAATAGATAAAATTTTCCACTAAAGTTGTTTTTAAAGAAGGTATTAAGATATAAGATATTGACTTTTGGTGTCTAAATTTTGCTGGCATAACTCCTAAGCATACCTCTATGAGAATTTTCATCGGCTTACAGGCATTTGTATATGTTTTTACACCTTTACAATGCGGGTAGTATCGGTTTGTTAGATTTCAAAACCTTTACGACACGGGTGATACGATACAACGCGGCGTTGTTTTGACACCATGATCTGTGATATAAAAAGGAAATATGTTGGTATGTTTACTTAATAATGGTTTATCTATTTTACTCCCTTTAGAACAATTTAATTTTTATATGTAGATGGAAAAATTTGTGTGAATGGATGTGTGGGAAATACCTTTAGGGATATTATTTTAAATGATGATTATTCGGGAGGAAGGTTGGAGTTGCATATATAGAGTTTGATAGAACGAAACTGTGAGATGTCGACAAGAGGATGCACCTCTAAAGGTAGTGGAGACTGGAGACTTAGAATTATGGACATTGGCCCTGTTTGGCACTAGCGTTTGAGGTAGCGGGTAGCGGTTGGACAAGATCAAAACGCTACTTAAGAAAATTTTGAGTGTTTGGTAAGATAGTGGTTGTAGTAGCGGGTAGCGGTTGGAGTAGACTATGGATAGCGGTTGTAGAACGTTACTACAAGTAACGTTTGAGATTTATAAGTAGCGGTCTAGCAAATAAACACTATATAATAACATAAGGTAAAAATGTTAACCAATGTTTTTAATTTCTTTTTTTTTTGTTTATTAATTGCTTTATTATATGGCAATTCATTGCTTTTTCTTTACAATAGCAATGATATGATTTAATTTTTTTATTTTAAAGAGAAGATATAACTAATATTTCACAATATTTTATACTCATTCCACAAGCATTTTAATCAAAATAGGTAATATAAATTTTTGAGGTTTGAATATTATCTTAAACTTATACATTTCTTTGAGCAATTAAAAAATCGTATACTCCTTTTTGTGTAAGTTTTTTGTAAAATTAAATATTAAATTTAACTATTGAAGGAACATATGAAATTGTTGTAGTTCATTTTATATTAAAATAAATGTCATTTATTGTCTTTTATAATTTCAACAGCTACTTTTGCCAAACACTTCTAATTAAACAACAACTTCAATCGCTAATCGCTAACAACTTCTAGTAGACAGCTAGGAGCTACAACTACTGCAACAGCTAACAACTACTAGAACCGCTAGCTTTGTCAAACATGCCCATTCTAGAGTAATTTGTGGGAAGCCAAAGATGACTTCACGCCTAGGGGTGTGCACCGGTCCAGGACCGGAATCCGGAAATTTTTTGGACCGGGACCGGGAAGTCTGGACCGGAATTTTTCCGGTCCGGTTTTGGACCGCTTGGACCGGAATCTATATTTAAAAAAAAAAAAAAAATCATTTTTATTTGATTTAAATATATTTATAAATTAAATACATTAAAATTAATAATTTTAATAGCAATATTCATAAAGGTAATAAATAGTACTTCCTCTGTTTTTTTTTTATCCTTCTCACTTTCCTGTGCACGTCTCCCAATGCACATCTTTGAACTTAAATTTCTTTCATTATATATTAGTAAAAATTATAACGATTGAATATTAATAAAGTACTAATTGAGACGAATCAAACAAGACCCCATGTGACTATATTTTTTCTTATAAATTGAAAAAAATTGAGAAGATGTTTATTAAGTATGAATAGTGTCAAGATTCTAAGTGAGAAAGATAAAAAAAAAACAGAGGGAGTAGGTTTTTAACTTTCTAACTTTATACCTTTTAAACTTTTTTTTAACATATAAACTTTTTTTTTTTAACTAAAAAATCAGAAATTCTGATCCACCGGTCCGGACCGGACCGGAAACCCGAAATCAGGATTTTCTGTGGATCGAGGACCGGATTGGAATCTTCGGTCCGGTCCGGTCTAGATTCCGGTCCGACCCTGGTCTTTGCACACCCCTACTTCACGGGGGGCATTGAGAATGTTGTGAATAATTTTGTGTGTGCATTTAACACTTGACACAAGAGAATGGAGGGAGTATGATCAATGTGAATGACCGAGAGTAAAATCTTAGCTCATGTTGCCAACAGCATTCTATTGGGATTAAGACTATGGAATTGCTGTATGGAAAACTATTATTTATGTACACTTGTTTGAATGGATGATCAATGAGGTTTTTGAAACTTAAACTCTAGAAAAGAAGATTGGTTTGATGTTGCTTGCTAATTACGTAAAATTTACAGAAGGCTGCTGAGTGCAAATATGATATTTTTTTGTCAGTAGAATCAACAAGCAACAGTATTGTGACACCCTCAGGACAGCAGTCTGAGATCATATTTGTGGGGACCGGAACAAGTGAGGGCATACCACGTGTAAGCTGCTTGACTGATCCTGTCAAGATTTGTTCGGTATGAACAACATATCTGTAATACAATGCTAACATTTAATCGATCAATATATCATTGTTCGAAGAAGAATGTAGATAACTAGATATGTCATTTTTATTACTTTTTCAGGTATGCAAGAAAGCAGCGGAGCCAGATAGCAAGAATAGGAGACTCAACACAAGCATCATGATCCGTTTCAATGGATCTTCTGGGATACGCAATCTTCTTATCGATGCTGGGAAGTAAGTTTGGTTCTTTCTTTTAATTTTTTTCCTTTTTTTTGCAGCTTAATCTAACAGGAATGTCAATCATGGGACAATCATTGCAGTTATCTCAAATTTCCAAATATTACGAGAGATGGTTATAAGGAAGATTAACTGATTGACACATACAGTGGTATTTTAGGGAAGAGAATAGGACTATAGGGGACCAATGTGGTTTTCCAATTGCCTAGACTACTGGACTTGGTGCATTGATTAATGTTTACTAGTACTTCAATCTGTATTTTCTTGTAACATGTGGACAGAAAACTTATACCGAAGGGTAGAGGGAAGATGATGAATCTTTTATTTATTTATTTATTTGTTGTTAATAAAATAACCTTTGCCTCCAACATGCTGCATACTCCATCCGTCTCTTATTAGTTTACCCATTTCTTTAGGCACAAAGTTTTAGGAGAAATAGTATGTGGATCCTAAAGAGAAAGAGAGAGTATTATATTGTGGGCCAAGAGAGATAAGGATATTGACAAATAGAAAATGATGCTTTATGTAAAAGATAATAATATAAAACTAATGAGTCCACTCCGAAAATAGTAAAAAGAAGTGGGTAAACTAATAAGAGACAACCCAAAAAGAAAAGTGGGTAAACTAATAAGAGATATAGCGAGTACATTACAGTTACAGAGTTGCATCTTGTCAGCCACGATGTTCTTTCTTCTAATCTGGAGTTGCATGTCGGTTCGTCATATTCACCATTATGTTCTTGTGTTGCCAAAAATATTTGAATTTTCATAATCCTCTAAAACCTTGTTCATGCTGCTTCTCTTAGATGCCATTACACTATATATTTCCCATTTCACTCTTGCTACATAATAGCACAAGTATGTTGGGTATACATCCCAAGTTCCACATCAGAGTGATAAGAAAGAGTTACCTAGTTTATAAGAGTTCACCAACTACATTAGTATGAGGCATTTTGGGAAGGAGCCCAAAAACAAATGTGTGCGGGCTTAGCCTAAAGCGGATAATATTCTACTAATTGTGGAGTTGTAGGTGGACTTGTGGGTCCAACAAATGGTATCACAGCCAGGTTTCGATCCTGGGACCTATGGGCCCACCACGCTTATGCCCCAGTGCTCGGGTTTTCCCACGTTAAAAAAAATATTAAATCATTTGTTGAGAATTAGACTAAACAAAACACTAATTACTTGCAATTAATATTAATCAACAACTAATGAGGAAGATTAATGAACTAAGCACAATAAAAAAAGCAATGAAAAATATATCGAATAACGTGGGAAAACCCGAGCACCGGGAGAAAAAACCCACCAAACTAGTAACTTTGATTAATGGTAACAATGAATGATGATTACAAGCATTAATGGATGATTTTAATGCTATTTTCTCTCTCCTCTTTCACTAAACCCTTGTTTGATCTCACTTTGTTTGAATAATGTCTTAAAACATGAAAAAGGGAGGTTTATATAGTCTAAGAGGGAAAATACAATCCAAGGGTTGAGATAAAAATCAAACCCGTAAAAAATCCCGACTCAGGGAAGACCTTTCACCAACATTCTGCTTCAAGGACAGAATCATGCAGACTTTAGGCGTACACCCCGGCTGAGCCGCCCGCCCAAGCTCCAAAAGTGAGTCTCCGTGTCTACTACGGAGTCCGAGTATGTGGCTATGTCGTAGGTGGAAAAGGAGATGACATAGTTAAAGAATTTCCTTGAAGAAATGGACATGAAGCAACAACAATGTGTGTTGCATAGTGATAGCCAAAGTGCGGTTCAATTGACTAAGAATCCTACATCAAAGGGCACTATCACTACACTAGGAGTTTAGTGGATGACGGTGTCTTGGTTTTGAGGAAGATTGCCGGTTCAAAGAATCCGGCGGATATGCTCACTAAGGTGGTACCAAGTGAGAAATTGAGGTTGTGTAGGACATCGATTGGTCTCCATTGCTAGATGGAGGGAGTAGGCATCTTTGATGATAATGGGTTTGGATGGTGATGACTTTAGGGGTTTGTATATGGTGTTGCATAGGAGGTTGGTACTCTTCTTTGCCTTATCTCCAAGTGGGAGATTGTTGGGCATGTGTGGAGATCGTGCAAACGCATCAAGCAAGCAAAGAGGAAGCTCGTGCACACAAGGAAGCAAGGACGTGCACAGCTCCCGCAAGATGGTAGTGTGTGAGCTTCGACCTTCTCCGGCGGGCGGCCTCGGCGCGGGTGGGCTCCCTCAAGCTTGGGCGTGCAACATTTTTTGGGACTCGAGGCAGTAAGTTAGGGAGCGTCTGTCTGCGATTTCTCGAGCCCGTCCGGGCGGTTCAGATATGTCAGGATTTTTTACGGGTTTGAGTTTTAATCTCGACCATTGGAATGTATTTTTCCCCCTAGACTATATAAACCCCCCTTTTCAGGTTTTAGGACACTGTTCACACAGTGAGATCTTCCTAGGGTTTAGTGAAAGAGGAGAGAGAAAAAAGCATTAACTCATCCATTAATGCTTGTAATCATCATCCATTGTTGCCAGTAATCAAAGTTGTTTGTTTAGTGTGTTTTTTCTCCCGGTGCTCGAGTTTTCCTACGTTATCCGGTGTGTTTTTCATTGCTTTCCTTATTGTGCTTAGTTTTATTAATCTTCCTCATTAGTTGTTGATTAGTGTTATTGCCATTGTAACATAATTCCCTAATCTCCCCGCGAATTGCGATCCAAAAAAAGCGAATTATGGTCGGTGTTCACCTATTTTTTACCCATTTTGGGCGAACCGTGAACTGAAAAAGCGAATTATGTAACACTGGTTATTGCAAGTAATTAGTGTTCTGCTTAGCCTAATTCTTAACAAATGGTATTAGAGCCGAACCGCGGCGGGAACAACGTGCATACAATGGTGGACCACAACAACATGGTTGGCTTGCTGGAGCACGCAGGGTACAGAGTGGTGTAGCTATAGGGTGTGGGTGCCTCAGTTAATGCATGGGCATGCAGTTGTAGAGGAGGAATATGTCTGGGGTGCAACCTGGAAGCATGGAGCGGAAACATGTTGGTTGCAGACATAGCTCAGAGGCTTGGTGCATGAGATCTAAGGAGATTGTGGGAGGCTCTCAGTGTGACCTCGCGACAAAAAAGTTGTGTTGGGTGCCTTGGCGGCATGTTTCGCAAGTCGGTGGCGGTAGAAGATGATTAGACGGATTATTGTCGGAGGAGAGGCTTGGGATTCTTGGTCTGAGGGGAGGATTGTTAGGTATACATCCCAAGTCCCACATCGGAGAGATAAGAAAGAGTTACCTAGTTTATATAAGAGTTCATCAACTACATTAGTATGAGACCTTTTGGGAAGGAGCCCAAAAACAAATCCGTGCGGGCTTATTCCAAAGTAGACAATATCATACTAATTGTGGAGTTGTAGGTGTACTCATGGGCCAAACAAAGTATTTGCACACGAAGGTTTCCTTAATCGTCTTGCTTGATTAGCATATAAGTTGTTATTTGAGGCACCGTGTCAATAAGGACAAAACAATCTTGTTATTTTTTTTTGTTCAATTGTTCCATCCTTCTCATAATTATGCAAAGTTATCCTTTAATGGTCGCATGTATTTCAGGTTTTTTGAATTTGGTTTGTCAAATTATGCTCTAAAGTAAACTCTAGGAGTCGCTTTGTGGATCTTTCTTTTTTCTTTTAACTTATATTCTGGGATCTAGAAACTCATGTATTTAATTCCCAGTTATCGGTGTCTTCCTTTTTGTAATATTGTGTCGAAAAAAATCCATTCAACTACATGAACTTGGGAAAAACAATTGGTAAAGAAATTGAAACTGCTTGCATGACAGCCAATAATGCTAGAGATAATTTGGAAAGTAACAATATTGTAGGGCTGTTCAGAGTGCGGTCTGAACCGCACCAAACCGCAACCCAAACCGTTTTTTCGCGGTTTGGGTTGGTTTGCGGTTTCAAAATTGCGATTTGGGTTATGATTTCAAGCAAACCGTGGTTTGCGGTTTGGGTTGGGTTTTAATTTTTGTAAACCGAAACTGCACCGTAAACCGCAATTTTATATGATTTTTTTTTTAAATTTTTTTTTATCTATTTTGATTTTTTTTAAATACACTTGATAAGGTGGCATAAAAGTATACAACTGAAAAAAGAAGTTTGAGGTAAAGAACTTGGACACTTTTGATAAATTATTATTTATGTTTAATTATGAAGTCACTCTTTATATTTATCTACAAATTTTTTTTACTCTTAGATTACAAAATTAATGTCCGGAGGAAAAAATGGTTAAACCGCAAACCAAACCGCACCAAACCGTTTTGCGCGGTTCGGTTTGGGTTGATTTGGACAAAAGTGTGGTGCGGTTTGGGTTGAAAAAATGTCAAACCGTATATTTGCGGTTTGGGTTGGGTTACATCCCAAACCGCACCAACCCAAACCGCACCAACCCAAACCGCGAACACCACTAACAATAGGGATATTATGATTCCAGTGCATTCAGGTGTTTTTCCTATAACAAGATGAATTTCCTGCAAGTTTATCATTTACCTATTTTTCCATGTTCCTTTAATTGTACTCATGAAGAGCTTCTCAAATTATGCAGGTTTTTCTACCATAGTGCTCTTCGTTGGTTCCCCACCTATGGGTAAGCAGTAGCTTTACTATATATTGACCAATGTTGCTTAACATCTAAAAGTAATACCAATTCCAATTTCTAATTATTTGTGAAAGCTATAATTTGTGTAGAAACATATCATATCTATAAAATTATATGGAAAGAATGTATGGCATTGTTACTTTTGCTGGAAGTTAAGGTTTGACGGAGAATAAGTTGAATCTATCAGGTCACTTTAAAGTTCAAATTTTTTATGCTTCATCTTTGAGCAACTCCGTAATTCAAAGTTTCTTAGGACCTTTCTACAACAAATTAACAATATTTGACATAAAGAATTTGTGTGATGGGAAAAGTTCAGACAGATCTAATTAACAGACAGGGAGATCTTACTTTTTTTTAAAGCCATATAATCATTACATTGTTTTCAAACCTTACCAAAGAGTAATAAGGTGAAGGACGATGTTACTTGGGCACTAAACCTCAGGTACTCATGTTGAATACTTGATACTCCAACCTGAATGTGGACACTTCATACATTTTGGTCTAAAAGCATTTCAAGGTTTCACAAGGTATGTGACACATAGAGACATACCAAAGTCTGACATGTATACTGCACTAAGTCAACATAGGTGAAGTAGGCTGGGCAAATTTTATACGAGGTATTGATGTATAGAATAATAGGATCTTTTAATTTATCATTTTCTAGTTATGCAGACTAACCGTATATGATCTTAAGTTATTTTATCAAAAGTAAGAATTGTCTCATTAGTGTCGGATGTTGGTAAAGAACTTCTTACTGTATACTCCTATAATTCTACATCATACAAATTACATTGTACCTAACTCTCATTATTAAGAGTATGACATAAATTATATAAAAGTTCCTTTACAGCAGTTGTATATTCCTGCTCGGTCCCTGTCAATTTTTTTGAGTGGTGAACACTTCTACAGAATATTAAAAGATGGTCTATCTGAGTATGTGACTACTAACAGACAATGGGAGTTTTTATCAAGAGTGAGGCGTAACATAGTAGCATCGATGAACTTGGTAAACAAAATGTGTGCCCTCTTTGAGATGTAATTGCTATAAAGGATATAGGCACTTGTATGCACTACTATAGTGGATTTTCATAATCTAAAGATGATCTCTTTTTTTTGAGGGGTGGGGTGTGGGGCGGTGCTGGAAGGGAAAATCTAAAGTTACAGTCTTTCTGCAATTGAGATTTTCTGTAGAATTAATGTTTCAAAAATAATATTTTTATGTTCTTTTGCTTCAAATACTTGACTTCAAATTGGTTGTATATTGGCCTGATATGCTTTTTTTCTCAATCTTGACTAAAGTTAACAGTTGCATCTAAGCAAATCGTGATATGTTGTAATGGCTTTTCTGAGTCATGTATTTGCTAGTGTCTTTTTCCTTTTCATGACTAGTTGCATTTCTGCCAGGATAAGAACAATTGATGCGGTTATTATTACTCATTCGCATGCTGATGCTATTGGAGGTCTCTGACATGAACACTTATAATACTTAATTTTCACGACTCCCCTGATAATTACTCAATTAAAACTTCAGATATCCCACCTGATTCTTCTTATTTCGTATAGGCCTTGATGACCTTCGAGACTGGACAAACAATGTTCAGCCCTCCATTCCAATATATGTTGCAAAGCGTGATTTTGAGGTCTATTCTCACATTTTGCATTTCTTACATCATTGTTTTTTTACTTTTTCATGAATGCTCTTACTTGAAATTATGTACTCAAAAGTCATTCTTGAAGGGTCTTTTGTTAGTTTTTGCTGTTCGATATATGATGATGAGCTAGATATCTAATGTTTTTTGACTGCTGAAAGCTGGTATGCAAACTACTTGGCTCGGCTCAAAGTTTTTATGAGCCAAGCACCACTAAGCTCGCTGGAGATACTCGTGCAAAGGCTCGAAACATTGTTTACTATTTTGTATTTATGTATATCAAATTTTGATGTATAATCACCAATATTTATGTGTTGTGAAGATTTTTGATTATTAGCAAATTCTTAATTATGATAATTGTTACAACATCAAAACGGTATTACTTGGTTACAATATCCGAACTCAAGTTGAGTTCTAAGCTAAGTTGAACTTGAAAATTATTGAAATAGGTTGAGACTCGGCTCAAGCTTGAGTATAAGTGTGACGAGCCATGTCAAGGAAGTAGCAACCCTGTATTCCAGCTTAGCTTGACTCTTACTAACCCTACCCATCTTGTCCATATGAGGCATGTTTTATCAATATGGTGACGATTTATTTGAATACCCATATGATATAAAGTTATCAGCTGTTCTACTTTCGGTGCTTTCCAACTTCATTGACACCACCCCCTTTGAGGGAAAAAGATGAGTAGAAATATTTGGTTTTCAACTTTCAACAAGAACTTATTCAGAAGGAATGCCATTATTCCTATTACAACGCTAAAAACCCATCTCTGCAAGAACACCATTGTAGCCTGAAATTTTATAGGTTTAACAAATACTTGATATTATATGGTGCTAGGGAAAGAGGAATCTATGTAGCTAAACTCACCTAGCGGATTTAAAGTTTGGTTGGCTGGTTTCTTGGATATGTTATGTTTCTTATGTTTATGTTGCTTGCGTCTTCCCTTTGTCTATATTATGAACTTTGCGTGATGGGATCATGTCGGATGCCAAGGAGGTACCCGATCCCAATAAAAGGCTCTAGTTGGCTGAATAAAGTAAATAAAAGAGCAGGGTTAGTGGGCCCCTCACCAAATGCCCTTCATACTCATGTCACTAAATTTTAATCTGCTAGTAAATTTAGCCTTCTGGCCTTGCTCTCTAGCAATTGGAATTGTTAATTGGGCCTTCATACTGTTATAAGAAGTATAGTTACACTTCAGATATCGAATTGTGGGGACTGAGGAATACCATATTCTTAATTTCTTATGCGGGAGAGGCTATAATGACTTTTCCTGATTAGAAAAGATGTGCCTCTTTTTTCTTGCACTGGAACTGTGACATTATATACGTATTGAAATGGGAATACATTATGCAATTACTCAGGTAATGAAGAAGACCCATTACTATCTGGTTGATACAAGTGTAGTTTTAAAAGGTGCTGCTGTCTCGGAGTTGCAGTTCATCATTATTGACGAGGAGCCTTTCAGTGTGCATGATCTGAAGGTCTGTGAAATAACGACCACATGCTTCCTCCTTTTATAGTTTCTTCATATCACTGCTAAATATCGTTTTTATGGTTTCAAGATCACTCCATTACCTGTGTGGCATGGTCGGGGCTATCGCTCTCTTGGTTTTCGTTTTGGTAACATCTGTTACATAAGGTATTGTTGTCTAGTGATTCTTTTCAGATTGTAGTACTGTAGTGCCTTATAGAACCAAGTTTGTCTATACTTCATTGGACCATTTGTTGTTGTTTCAGTGATGTTAGTGATATCCCTGATGAAACTTACCCACTCTTGGAGGATTGTGAACTCTTAATTCTGGTATCCTCCTGCCCCTCTTTTCTTTTTCTTCAGATCTCTATGTGCTTTCTAATTTCTTCTGCTTTTTTCATTGAAAAGCCTGAGTTTCTTTTATCTGCAATTATCTTCTCTTGGCTAGCACCTAATAAGCTTTATTAAACCAACTTAGGACGCTTTGAAACCTGAAGGATCTACTCCAACGCATTTTGGACTTCCAAGGGTAGGCTCTTTTTTAAATTGTTCTATTTTATCCTGATCCAGATGGTTTGATTATCGTTCTCCATATCTTTCTTGCAGGCGTTGGATGAAGTACGAAAAATCCAACCCAAGAGGACACTTTTTACTGGTATGTTCCATTCTGTTATATATGCTACGTTACTTGGAATCAGGTAGTCATTTTTGAGACAGGAGTGTATGTCCAACTCGGCTATTTTGTGGAAACTTTCCACAATTCTGGCCCAAAATGAAGTGTCAAAATGTTCATACCTAAGTATGAGTATCGAGCATCTACCACGGGTACTTGAAGTAGAATTAAGAGTCGAAGTAACTTGGGTATGCAGATAGCTCATTTTAAGTCTTCTATGTGATTAATTTCTTCCATTGCTTTTGTTGATGATACATTCATCTGTTAATTCACGGGTCATTCAATTTGCAAGCACTCTCTAAAATCCAGAGACGGTAAACTGGACTATTATGAATTCTAATACTGCTTTCTCTATTCTTTCTCCGTTGGCATGATTCCTAGGCATGATGCATCATATGGATCATGAAGAAATTAATGCGTACTTGTTGAGATTCAAGGATTCAGAAGGACTTGATGTGCAACTGAGCTATGATGGACTGCGTGTGCCTATAAATATCTAGTCACCTTTTCTCTGGCAGGTTCGCATCTATGTAGACTACACTATAGTGCTCACAATTATTTGTCTGGAGAGGGATCCCTTTAATTTGAACGTATAAATCAATGCTACTTGTTGACGGGGTCTATGAAAAGGTGGTAATTCTTTGGTGATTTAAGAACTTTCACCTCAAAAGTGTAGATATCATTTAAAGCACATTGTGGCATAACTGATTATTTATCTCTATTATATAAGCCAATTCTTGAAGAATTTGGTATCCACCTAAAAATACCTTAAATACCCTTCATTTGTTTTTTACAGTTTTAATTTAATGTTAATATACTATGACTATTGTGCAGTTTTTATAACTCGAAACACGCATTGCATGCATTTGAATCTATTATTAGTTACTGAAAGTATATTTCTAAGACTAGACCCTTGTTATCGCACCTTTGCGGGAGAGAAAGTGTCTATATCTAGCTATGGGATGGGATAGGGGACTTCACATTCAACTATATTAGATTCAATGTTCATGCAATTGGTATCAAAAAGACGGTTTTAAAATTAAATTGGTGCACAAACCTCTTTTAAACCATTTTTAGTACCATGCTATGTTTTTTTATTACTAATTGGAAGAAATATTGGTATAAAACTATCTAATAAATGCGAAATACATCTGTCATAAATTCGAATTATGCATTATAGATACATAAGTTGTGGAGGAACAATGCTTTTGACTTTAGGTTATGAAGTTACACATATGCTTCTTAAATTTGATCAATTTATTCCATAACCTAAATCCCCATTGACAAATGCATCCCTTTGAATAGTGACAAAAAACTAAAATCTAGCATCTTTCTTAATATCGTATACAAGTTAATCCCATTTTCAATTATGATTAGTGTCAAGATTGCATATAGAAATTATATTATGGGACACATGTTGTAACTAATAAAAATCAATCACCAATAAACAATTTATCACACAAATTCATCCTATTAATTAGACAATTAAACAAAGCCCTAAAGTCATACTTAGGGGTGTACATAATCGGGTACCCGGTTTTTCGGGTACCCGCATTTGCGGGTACTTGAAAACACGGCCCATGGTCCGACCCGGAAAAACCGTGTACCTTGTTTTTTCGGGTCGGGTTATAGGGTACCCGGCTTACTTTTTAAATAAACAAAAACATAAACATTCGAGTTGGCAAACCGCAGTATCTTTAAGATTTGCTAATCCCTGCGAGGCTGCGACAGTAACTTGATAGTATTGCAAAAGTCCACTATCTAAGGCAGTAGGTTCATAGTTTATTTTCTGCATAACTAATCCAATTGGGTCCTTTGTTTAGTTGCTTTATAAAGTTAATTAGTTTAAGTTTGGTAAATAAGCATTTTGGGTCTTTTACTTCCTGATCTGATGGTTCAAGGAGGGAGTACTCAGATTGAAATGGGAACATGGTCTCTAATATAACTAAGCAAATTCAATTAGTATAATTATATAACTCATAGAAACCACGAAATTAAACCACGAAATTAAACCACAAAAAGGAATGGTATTAAACAATAGAGAAAGAGAAGGGGATGAAAATATGATTAGGTCCTAAAAACACTGAAGCTCCATGCATCCCAGAGGACGACTTGAAACTGTTGGTGCCAGACTGTTGGTGCCGCCGTACCGGATTGCCGGAAGCTGATTGTTTGAACTCGTAGGGAGGCTCACTAAATGTTGAGAGAGAAATCCCGGATCCTTAGTCCCTAATGTGCCTGAAGTGTAGAATTGTAGAATGTGGAGTTTCTGTGGAGTTAGCATGACAGACCTGTGAGTGAGAGGGATTAAATGGCCCAAGCCCAGCAAGATAGTGAGTCCAAATTCCAAACAATAATATTTTCTCCGGGTATGTGGGTCCCGGTTGACAAAAGTAAGCGGCCCATTAACCGACCCGTCTTTTCCTTCTTTTTCGGGTCGAGTACCCGGTCCAATAAAATTGTTAATTTCTGAATCGGTGGGTCAACGGTCCGTGTCAATCGGGTCGGGTTTTTCTGAACACCCCTAGTCATACTTACATTTTAATTTTAAAATTAACAACAAAAATTGAATCACACAATTGGAAATGATCATAATTTCATTGTTAGGAGAGGCGGAACCTCAAAAAAAAACTAAACATCATACTAAAAACTCTAGTTTTTCTCTTAATTTCGGGGAGTGAAGTATGCACTGCTTGTCATACCTTGATTTTTGCTAAATTCCTTATTGGGAGGAACATATAAATGTTCATACCATAAATAAAATTCACTTATTTTGTATACAACATTAAGATAATTCAAAGACCTTGGAGCGAGATAGAGTGAGGAGACAACACCCTAATAAATCATGAGAGAGAAAATGCATACTCGTAAACCCTTATAAACTAAGCCAGATCTATGAACAACCATCTTTAGGTTAGGATAGAGAAATGCCTAAATTAGAACTTTTTTATGGTATATTAAGCAAAAACAATAATATAACCCCACTAGGGTTCTTTAAGGGTGAGGTTTCCCTTATCATCCCCCTCCCTCCCAAGGAGTCTGGCCTGCAAACCTGACTGGTTAAACCTAAGCAAGGTGTCAGTTCAGTAGTGTCCTTCATCTTACCTACCTTAAAAAAAATTATTACAAAAGGTAGTGTACTTATATAACAAAACGTATATCAGTTTCTAAATAAATGCATCATTTTGATTTGCACACTTGTCGATATAAACTTTGACCATAAATATCTCTGATCATCCATTAGTAAAATATTATAAAAAATGATATTTTGAAAATATACGTCAAGATACATTCAACATCTTGTATGCTAACACTTGTTTTTATGCATAGCAAAAAATTGTTCAAATATGTGAATAGTGCAAAAGTCAAAATGGTTTATTTAACAACTTAGATGGAGAAATAATATACAAAAATCAACACATATGACCTAATTATAGTTTTATTACTATAGTGATATTTTTTATCCAATATACTACTTTATTACTTCATATACAACATTTATGATAATCTAAACAAAAAATGTATAGAACGAATATAAAATGGGCAATGCTCGATTAGGCCTATCCATAAATTGGGGTTTTGCTATTCAACGCCCAAGAATTTCTTATATCCCTGCTATTTTTTTTTATAAAGGTAATATGAAAGGAGGTTAAAGAGATCCTCCTCACGAGGGGAACTCCTAAACTATCATTTGCAAGGATTGTATTTAAAGCCGAAGAAGAGACTTGACTAATATAGAAATCAGAACTAACTAAGTGGCCGACATTGGCTATCCAGTCTGCTGCTTTGTTTGCTTCACGATAAATGTGACAAATAGTGTAGGACTTGAATTGAGGTAGGAGTGCTTTTATGTCTTCAATAATGAGATCTATTTACCATGGAGCTTGCCAGATATTCTTGACTGCATTTATTACTAATAAGTTGTCGCCCTCGATGTGAAGATCCTCAATTTGGTTGTGAAGAGCTAGGAGTAATCCTTTGTGAAGAGTTGTTGCTTCAGCAACGAAAACGGGTGCAGTGCCTAAATTGAAGGTTGCGGCATGATTGAGGTCTCTACTGCTGTTGCGGATAATGACTCCTGCTGCGGCTGAATTCTTTGAAACGGAACCATCAAAATTGAGCTTGAACGTGGATGAAGGTGGTGGAGACCAGGCAACCAAGACTGAAGAAGGTTGATGGGCCGAATAGGAGTGAGTGGAGGAGGTAGAGAAAGGTGTACCTGCGAGTTGACAAGAATCAAGCTTTGTGCGAATAGACCATTCCTGAAAAAGGAATTTGGCTTTATGAAGGATCCTGAATTTATTGAATGAAGCGTTATTGAAAATGATAACATTCCGTTCTTTCCAAATAAACCAGAGAAGGAAGATAAATTTGGTTAAGCTAGATTTCCTGTTTCTGAGAGATTGAATAGTGTCCAGTAAGGATGTTTCCCTATAATGATAATTGATCCAAACTAAAGTTTCTTGTAAGTCCCACATCGATCTGGAGATAGAACAATTTTTAAATAGGTGGTCAATACTTTCGGGGTGAGAATGACAAAGGGGACATTCCTTGAAAGGAATAATTTTTAGTGTGTACAAAATATTTCTAACTCCTAAGCTATTATGACAAATTTGCCACAGAAAAATTAAGAGTTTAGGCCTTATATCCAGTTTCCATATCCAACTGTATTTCCATTTCTGCTCAGCAGGGTCTAAATTATGAGCTAGCCAAGTTTGCTGATTTGACCGAGAAAACCCCAGATGAGGTGCATCCCCAGATGGGCTGATCTATATTCGGAATAGAGGGTAATGGAATACCTTTAACAATATTAACAATATTGTCAGGTAACTATTGTTTGAGTTTGTGGATGTCCCATTCGTGAGAATTCTTTATGAAATCACTAACCTTTAAGTCCTCTTGAATTTGATGAAGTGGAGTCTTGAGGATCTCTATTAGAGGAGAGTGGGTGATCCAGTTATCAAATCAAAATGAAATGGAATTTTCATTCCCAATTTTCCATCGAATTCCTTTCCTAATAATATCTCTTATTTGAGCAATAATATGTTTCCAGATCTGGGAATCAGTGGCTTTTGGTTTGCATTGGAAGAAAGTGGTATTGGATAAATATTTTTGTCTCATTAGTTTAACCCATAGGTTATCATTATCAGTTAAGATTTTCCAACCAAGCTTAGCTATGAAGGCTTTGTTGAGGGCCATAGTCTTTCAGAGACCAAAGATGAGAGAGAAAGTGTTAGAAAGAGAAGCTCTAGAAAAAAAAGAAAACCAAGCTCGTAAGTTCTATCAACCAAACCCTAGAATTTCCCCCAAATTAATTTCAATCCTCTTCAAAGTGATTCCAGCTCTACTTAGCCTGCTTTCCCTCCGAAAAGTCACTGCAAGTTTCCCTATACTCCTTCTTTTGGTTATTTCCTCTTTATTAGGCCTTAATTATGAGGTAGGGTGTTTTTCCCCAATTCAATTTAAAAGCTATGTTTGTAGCTATGAAGTAGTGAAATCGTTATATATGTTAATTCCTCGGGTTTTCAGACCGATTTTGTCTACAAAACTTCCCAAAGAAACTTTATTTGGGTTAAGGGTTTCGTATTTCCTCCTAATAAGTACGAGCCAGTTGGTTTAATTAGGGCTTCTTTGTTGAAAGCATTTATGGTGAGTGAGAGTTATCTCTGGTTTTTTGGAGTGCTATGTCAGCCTAGAGTGTTGGTAGTAGGTGAAATTGTGGATTTGCCGGATTTTCCTGTGGTGGTGCTGGCAAAGCGTGCTAATTTTGGCTATGATTCTCTGTTTCTCCCTGATGAAGCATTTAATGTGATGGAATTGTTCATTCAATTGGCTGAGAGGATTAATTCTCTCTTTAATTCTCGAAGCCCAGACCAATATCCCTATAAAAGGGATACTCAGGTGATACCATCTCATACTCAATCTCATTCCTTTTCTCCTTATTATTCCTGTTTGGTAGTTCTTAAATTTTTTGCAAGTTCGTTTTCATTTATGATGGATAATACTGGTAATTTTAAAGATGCTTTGTTATCAAACCCTACCTCTAATTCTGAAAATGGAACTTTTGTTCCTACTGTAGCTTTGTTGTCAAACCCTAACCCTAATTCTAAAAATGGAACTTCTGTTCCTACTTTAGTTACTCCCTCTGTTAGCTGTAATCCCCAAAATGATCCTCCTCATCCCCCCTCTTTCCCTGAAGCTATTGTGCT
Organism: Beta corolliflora; assembly: GCA_947648045.1. NCBI lineage: Eukaryota > Viridiplantae > Streptophyta > Magnoliopsida > Caryophyllales > Amaranthaceae > Beta > Beta corolliflora. The sequence continues at coordinate 156,306 of CANSZD010003311.1, forward strand.
TGATAATTTTCCCCAAGTTAAGAAATATATTACTGAGCTTTCCAAGTCTTGTTTGCTTGGTAAAATGCTCTCTGCTCCTTTGGACTTGCGTACTATTAGTGCAAGAACAAAGGCAGACTGGAGAATTGTGAAAGGTGAGGTAGACTATCTGGAAATGGGCAATGGCTGGATATTGCTCCGTTTTGCCAATCCTCAGGACCTTTCTCTCGTGTGGAGTGAAAGGCCCTGGCACATTCAAGGTGACCTTTTTGTCTTATCTCCATGGAAGCCTTTCTTTGATCCATACTTGGAAGAAATCAAGTGGGTTGATTTATGGGTAAGGATTCCCAGACTTCCCACTGAACTTTTGAACTTTGATTCAATTGCTAACTTGCTAGCTTCTAATGATATTGGTGCTCTTGTTAAACTTAATCAAAGATCTTTGCTTCGTAACAAAATTCGTTTTGCTAGAGCATGTGTTAGAGTTGATATTCAAGGTCCTTTACTTGAATTTGCTGAAGTGAGTAGGATTGGTGGTTTAATTCATGGCTATGTGATATGGTATGAGGACTTTTCCTCTGGTTGTTCTTTCTGTGGTGAATCTGAGCATGTTATTGAGGCTTGTCCCTTGCTGAATTCCCCTAAAAAGGAATTAACTACTCAGTTACTCAAGAATCCTAAACAGAAATCCTTGTATGAAACCCTTGCTAAGGCTGCTGGGCAAGCTTGTCATGCAACCACAGTTGAGCCAGCTAATGTGGTGCATGTGAAGTCTAAGCACCTTACGAAGGCCTCTGTCAAAGAGATTCTTGTCTAAAATTGGTTCTGCTGGTATTCTTCCTACCCCTCCTGGTAAGGAGGTGATTATTAATGATGCTGCTAAAGTTGGTGTTAAAGTTAATGTTATGCCTGATGTTGTGCAAGGAAAAGGTAAAGGAAAAATGGTGGTTTCTCACACTTTCTGTTCTGATGACTCATCTGACGATGAGGCTGACCTTATCCTACCTCTAGTCTCTTCACCTCCTAGCCCTGATCAGGAGAATATTGTAGGTGACACTGGGTTTGCTCCCCCTATTCTGTCTCCTTCTCCTAGGCAAGTCTTCCGTGCTTCTGATTTAATTGATGCAAACCAGTATCTTGCACTGGTCTCTCCTGAAGTTCCTGCTGCTGAGGGTCTGTTCTTTTATGCTGCTGATAATGACACATTCTGTATTGAAGATCAGGATGATAATTCTGTTAATGAAATTAATTCTCTTGCTGAGAATTCATTTCATTCCTTGCACTCTAATAGCTCTATTGTCAAGCAGATAGAAAGGATGGGGGTTGATGCATCCCACCCAGTGGAGCTCTCTTCCCATTCAGGGTCAGCTAAGAGGAGAATTGAAGACATGGAGGATGAAGATGATGCTTCATCTGCCCTGAAGAGGAAAAAGAACTAATCAAAGCCTGTTATGATGTTGGTAGCCATCTTACCACCCTTTTGTGTTTATAAATAATGAGTATTGCATGTTGGAACATTCGTGGATGTGTGGGCGGGCGCGGATGTGTCGTTGTGCACCGCACCCGGCCAAAGATAAAATTTCTCCTACTCTCTTTTACACTAAGGAAGTATAATGGAAGTAGGGGTCGTATCCACAGGGAAACAGGGACGAGTTTAATACTTAGCGTGATTCGAAACCTAGATTAAGCTAAGGGCCGAGAAACCTAATAATAAAGGGGGGTTTCAAGTAGATTTACGAACAAACTAAAACTAACTAGCATATAAACAAAATGAGAAATCAATATGGGAAGATCTTGAATCCGATTAACATCCACTTCAATTCATTATCGATCCTTGAACCTCAACTCTAATTATTTCCATGATTATCTATTGCTGAGAATTAATCTCGCATTCTCCTTATTCTTAGTTGAATAGCACGATCAGCGTGACTATAAAACCCTAACTAAAGGATAACCTAGTCCGATCGCATCTAAGTTCAATCCAATAGCAGCAATAAACACAGAGAACCAACAGACCTGCTAACGTCATACAAGCGATAAACATTCAACAGTTAATTCAATTTCCCCAAGAAATCACCAAGACGATCTGCATCTAAGTTACTCCCTAGTTTGCTACCAATTGATAAAAGAATAAAACAATCCGATTCTATTCTTAAATCTAGCATTAGATTAATTATACAATCAAACTAGTAACATTCCTAGCATAATCATGCAAAAATCATAGAAAGCAAGCATAGAAATTAAACCATAGTCAAAGAAACTAAATAGAGAGGAAAGATCTCACAATAATGCTTGAAGCTCCATATTAATCTCGTTCAAGAACGGTTCAAGCTACAATCGGCATAGCATAAGCCAATCCCATAGTTGAAATCTCCTAAAACTAAACTAGAAAATAAAAACTAAAAAGAGAAGACAACAAGAGAGGAGTGGAGTTTTGGAGACTCCCTCTCCTTGTGGCTGCTGCCCCCTAGGTCCAAAAATCAAGTTTAGTATTTATACTAAAGCTCAAAAATCAGCCGACAATTAGACCGACCTAGGGGTCGCGAGGTGCGAGTCTGGTCGCACCGTGCGAAGAGTACTCTGCCTTCCAACACGAGCTGAAGAACTGGGCCAAGCCAAGAGGTCGCACCGTGCGAGGGATCTCGCGAGGTGCGAGCAAGGCAGGTCGCGAGGTGCGACCATGCTCGCGAGGTGTGAGCTCTTGTGCTGGGCAGCTTGGCTCGAGCGCGCACTGGGCTGGCGATGCGGGATCGCTGGGCGAGCATGCTGCTGGGCGCGCGCAAGGCTTGCGGTAGTGCTTGCTGCGATGGGCGCGCTGGGCTGGGTGCTGTTGGGCGCGCGCATGGGCGATGCTTGTGCTGGCTTGGGTGCTGCTTGCTGCGATGGGCGAGGCTTGGGCTTGCGGTGGAGTTTGATGCTTTGCTTGGCGAGCTTGTGGTGATGCTTAGCTTGCGGTGATGCTTGGCTCAATGCATTTCACCTTGGAAGCTCGGAATACATGACATTAAGACAACTTATCTCGCAAAACTCCGAACTTCCGCTAAGGGTTAAATAAAACACGAATGTCAACAATTACAATCAAACCCTTAGCAAAGTGCACCCAAAGTAACGTAAATACTACGTATAACTTGAGCGTATCAATGTGCTAGAAAGAATGCTTTGGTAGAAACCCGGGATGTTTGTTTGCATAACAATGTCAAAATCCTTATGCTTTGTGAAGTAAAATCACAATCTCCCCCCTCCCAAGCAATGATTAGCCAATGTGGTTTTCAATATTTTGATGTAGTTCCAACCTTAGGTTATTCTGGTGGTTTATGGATAATGTGGAAATCTTGTAACATCCAACCTTTCAATCTATCTATTTTATTTAAAGCTTCTCGGTTTATCTCTTGCTTAGTCCATTTAACTAGCTTTAATATTAAATATGTTATTCTATTTATTTATGCCCCTGCCAAGAAAGAATTCAAGGCTGAATTTTGGGATGATATTATCACATATGCTTTATCTTTGTCTTTCCCTTATATTATTATCGGGGATTTTAATGAGATATCAAATGTTAATGACAAACAAGGAGGAGCTCCTCTATCTGCTGCGAGATTTATAACTATGAACAATATTTTGAATCAACTTCCTTGTATTGAAATTCCATTTACAGGCCAAGTTTATACATGGAGAAAAAAAAGAGCGGGTGTCAACAATATCCATGAACGTTTTGATAAGGGTTTAGCTACCACTTCCCCAAGCTAAAGTGTTTCATTCTGTCTTTACTTCATCGGATCACTGTCAAATTGTGCTTAATTACCTTCCTAATAATTCGTCTAAAGCACCCCCTTTCGTTTTGAAAAAATGTGGTGTCTTAGGAAGGATTATGACACACTCGTCAAGAAAACATGGTGTACTCAGTTTGTTGGATCTCACATGTTTAGACTTGTTAAGAAATGTAAGTTATTGAAGGAAAATTCCAAAGTTTGGAATAAATCTCAATTTGGTAATATTTTTCGCCAGTTAAGAAAAGTGGATGATCGTTTAAAGGAAATTCAAGATAACATTCTTGCCAATCCTTCGGATTCCTTGTTACAAGCAAAACAATATCTTTTTCTTAACAAACACTCTAGTTTGCTTTCGTTCAGTAATGAGTATTGGAAACAAAAAAGTAAAACTAATTATCTTCTTCTTGGGGATACGAATTCTTCCTATTATCATACCCATGCTTCTAATAGAAGAAATAGGAACAAAATTAAAGAAATTACCGCCTCTAATGGTCAAGTTATTACTAACCCTGTAGCTATTACTCAAAATTTAACTAATTCTTTTATTTCTTGATTTGCTTCTGATAGCTCAATTTCTTTTCACCCTGATTATGATTTTTCTCTGTTAGATCACATTATTACAGAGTCTAATAATCTTTTTCTAACGTCGTCAGTTTCTGGTGAGGAAATTAAAGTTGCTACTTTTGATTTAGCCCCGGATAAATCTCCTGGCCCGGATGGTTTTCCCCCTTTCTTTTTCCAAAAATATTGGACGTTAGTAGGTAACAGTGTTATAAGAGCAGTCCAAGCTTTTTTTCACTCTGGAAAAATTCTAACAGAGATTAATCATACTTTTTTAGCTTTAATTCCTAAAATTGATAACCCCTCTTCTGCTAATCATTTTCGTCCTATTAGTCTCTGTTCAACTATTTATAAAATAATTTCAAAAATTCTCACTAATAGATTGAAGGATGTTATGGGCCAAATTATTCATCCTCTTCAAGGAGCCTTTGTTCCGGATCGTCTTATTCAAGATAATATCTTAATTGCTCATGAAATTTTCCAATCTTTTAAAACTAAATATGGTTCTACGGGTTGGATTGCTATTAAGTTAGATATGGAGAAAGCTTATGACATATTAGAATGGCATTATATTTTTACGACCCTAGATAAGTTGGGCTTTATTTGCCGCGCAATGGATAGAGTGGGTCAAGGCCTGTGTTTCTTCTACTTCTTTTTCAGTCTTGGTTAATGGACTTCCAGGTGACAAATTTTCCCCTTCGCGTGGGATCAGGCAAGGAGATCCCTTCTCCCCTTATTTATTTATTCTGTGTGCTGAACTGTTAGCTAGATTGCTTTCTTCTGCTGCCTCTAGCCCTACTAAACCAATAGGTGTGCCTATTGGAAAAACAGGCATGAGAGTTCCGTTTCTAACTTTTGCAGATGATACTATGATTTTTGCTAAAGCTAACAATTATAGTTGCTTGATTATTCGTCAAATTCTAGATAAATACTGCTCTATGTCTGGCCAATTAGTTAATTACCATAAATCTTCTTTCCAATGTACGGTAAATGTGTTGAAGGAGGATAAATGTAATTTTGCTTCTATTTTGGGAACGCAGGAAACAGATAACTTGGGTGACTATTTGGGTTGTCCCATTATTAACACTAAGGTTACCAAAGAAACTTTTAGCTCAGTTTTAAGTGAAACTACTAGCCAACTTCCAAAGTGGAAAGCCAATGCTCTTTCCCAAGCAGGTCGTTCTATTCTTCTGCAATCTAACCTTTCTGCTAAATCTAACTACCAAATGCAAAGTATTCTGCTTCCTAAATCTATTCTTTCCAGTTTGGATAAAACTTACAGAAATTTCTTTTGGAACAAGGAAACTTCTAATACTTCTCCTAATCTTATTGGTTGGGACCGCATTTGCAAGCCTAAATCCGCTGGTGGTTTAGGCTTCCGCAAGGCTGAAGCTAACAACCAAGCTCTCCAAATGAAGTTGCTCTGGAGAATGATCAAAGATGATAATAATTTATGGGTTAAACTAGTCCATAAAAGGTACGTTAAGACTCTAACTATTTTCTCGATTAAAGCTTCTAAATCGGCGTCTTGGCAATGGCGTAACCTTCTAAGTGTACGTGATATTTTTTAAAAAAGTCTTCGGTGGCAAATTGGTGATGGCAAGTTTGTTAAGTTTTGGTCGGATAACTGGTTATTTCGGTATCCTCTTCGATCTATTATTACCCTACCCCTGGTTCTGAAAATATAGATGTGAGTAGTTGCATCACGTCTTTTCGTCAATGGGATTCCCAAGTCTTACTTTCCTTAGTACCCCCTCATATTGTTTCCCAAATTTGTTCTATCTATATCCCGTCTGAGCTGCAATCAGATAACCTTGTTTGGGGGCTCACTGCAGATGGTGAGTACTCTGTTAAGTCAGGGGCTCTGCTTGCCCAAGACCTTCTTCCCTCCTATTTAGAAAAGGTAGAGTATAATTGGATTTGGAATCTTAAGATTCCTCCAAAGATTAAGAATTTTCTCTGGAAAAGCTTGTAATGATGGTCTTCCGACTAAGGTACGGCTGGAGAAAAGCCATATTTTTTTACCCCAGCAGTGTGTTTTCTGTAATAATGAAGGTGAATCTATTGGTCATCTTTGTTTTGCTTGTCCTTATACTTTAGATAATTTCTCTCATCTACATGCTAGCTTTGATTGGCCTTCTCCTCCTTCTTGTTTAAGGTCTATTAATCTTTCTTCCTTTAGATATGTTTTGGAAGCTTGTCTTAGTCTTTCTTCCAAGATAGATATTTCGAAGTTCTCCTTTGTTTGGTGGTTTGTATGGTTTTTCAGGAACAAGCTTATTTTCAATGATGAAAGTGTGTCTTCAAGGAAGGCTAGTTTTATTATTAGTAATTTTGTGTCCTCCTGGTCTAAAGCTCTTACTTCGGAAGAGTTGGGCTCTTTGCCTCCCCCGGCAGCTGCTCCAAGTTCTAATATTCCTCGTTCGGGGCCTGGCTCTACTTGGTCTCCTCCTAATCCAGGTTTTTTTAAGCTTAACTTTGATGGTTCTAAGCTCTCTAATGGTAGTTCTGCTTTAGGTTTTTCTATTTGTGATTCTAATGGTAATCCTGTTTTAGCTGGGGGCCGCTCTCTTGGTTTTAACACCTCTATTCTCCAGGCTGAAGCCTGGGGGCTTAAGGAGGATATCCTTGCAGCTCTTTCCCTTAATATTTCAAAGTTGATTATTGAAGGAGACAATCTTGTTGTTATCAATGCAGTTAGGAAAGTTTGAAAAGTTCCCTGGGAAATTAATAATATTGTGGTTGATATTAACGCTAACCTTCTTAAGTTTGATGACTATCAGGTTCAACACTGCTTTCGGGAGGCAAACAAGGTGGCGGATCTTATGGCGCATTGATGGGTTTTAAAATATACCGCAAGTGCACGGTGTCTGTTTGGCAGAAACTGGCAAATACGGGTCGATCCACAGGGAGAGGAGTTCTACAGATTTATGTTCAATTATCTAACTACTTCCAGAGAGGAAAAATAATTGAGGAATTAATAACTAAGCTAGAGTAAACTAGAACGCAGAAAAATGAGAATTTATCAAATAATTAAAAACCTAGGGCAATCGATCGGTCCACCATGCTTATACCAGTTTAATCAATATAATATAGTTCAACAACACTTGGATTGAGGTTCGAATAAACGAAGTATTTCGCTAATCCTTGGTCGGGCATTAACAACTCCTAGATTAACATATGCCAAGTACGGCCGCTCAACATAATCAAATCTACCTATTGTAACAAGCCTCTAATGAATATGATCTTTCGATTCTAATTCTTATTAGCTAAACATAACTCATGATATTGCGCAATTACATGAATTAAACAAGTATAACAAATCAATAGGAATTATTTTTATTCAATCCAATTATTGAAGAACATCAAACCACAATCAAAAAGGTATAAACATGGCTTCCCTCTCTAAACCCTAGAAATAGACTACTCACTCATTATAACAAAGAACTCAATAAACAGGATCAAAGTAAAAGAATTCATTAAATTAAAGAAAGTAAAGAAGAATACCGAATGATTGAAGAACAATGAAAAGGGAAATCGACAATCTATATAATCTTCCAATGTAAAAGTTCAACAAAAGTAGAGAGAATAAACTAAGTGTTTGGCCCTAAAAACGTAAAAAAATCAGATCCCCCTCACGAAAAATACTAAAAACCTATTTATACTAAATACAAAACCGGCTAAAAAACCCGAAAAATCGCGTCTCGAGAGTCCGCCCGGCCGATCGGAAATCCCGCCGGTCGGGCGACGGTGGTAGAGGAACTACGACGTAACAAAGAAATCCGCCCTCGGCCAACGGGCGATCCCGCCCGGTCGGGCGCGCAAGCGATTTTGGCTCCTTTTCGCCCGGTTGACCGGGCTAACATGCCTTGCATCCCGTGAAAATTTCATTTCGCCCGGTCGGGCAGAAACCGCCCGGTCGACCGGGCGGGAAAACTGCGATTTTGCGTCAACTTGCGAAGGCTGTATCTCTCAAACCAGAAGTCCGTTTGGGACGTGTGACCTATCGTTGGAAAGCCCTTCAAGTCTAGTTTCCAACCCAACTGGAATTTATTGATTATAAATTTCCTATCAAAAGTTATGATCAAAATAGTGAACATGTGTCAGTTTTGGCACTTCTTTCACTAACTCTTTGCTTCATTCTAACTCGAAATTGTCCCGAACGGATGCATTGTGATCCTTGTGCAAGCTATCTTCATCTTCATTGATTAATAGGATCGATCTTAGATAATCATAATCAATTTGCATCAAAATAACCCGAAAATCATCGAAACAAAGCAAACGGGGGAGTAGTAGAGCATAACTTACGTAATTCATCACATTATGCGCCGAAATGCTCTAAAAGGAGTTCTAAATGCAATCAAAATGCATCTAAAAACTAAATATAATTATGACATATCAAACTCCCCCAAGTTAAACCTTTGCTTGTCCTCAAGCAAACAAGACATGAACATGGATATAATTGCCTCACCCCTCAGATAAGAAAATCACTGTTCAAAATATTTTCATGACTAAGAACCGTTCAAGAAGGCAAAATTCAAGTTCAGCTGTTCAGATTACTCTATCCACCAATCGCCCAAATAAGCAATCAAATACGGCTGCCTAATATGACATGCAAATCTCGAAAAGGAACTCACTAGGGTGTCACTCCTCTCAACATTTTTGTGGCAGGCAATAGATGTGCCCGATCACTCACCATCCCAACCATAACAACCCTTCCCACTCACACTCTCATGTGTTTAGAAAGGTAATAATGTCACTCATCCTAATCATGTCGACTCAAGTAGAGAACGTACTCTTTAACCTTGACAAACTGACTACACATCAATCCAATAAACAATGTAAACACAAGCTCAAGAGGACTTTTTCAGATTGTAATGGGGCTTAGGTAAGGGTAGGGAATATGTATAGGAAATGTGGTGGAAAAACCCAAGAATGGGGGAGCAAAAGTCACTAGAAGCATCAACTAAAACACAACCAATAACAATGTCCCAACTCTATGAATCAACAAAATTTTCAATAAACCCATCCTTGAAGCAGTGTAATGAATTTTTCTTTGCAAGCGATTGTGAAGGAAAGAATTTTTAACCTTTTGTTCATTTTTTCAATCTTTCTTTTCTTTTTCTTTGCATCTTTTCGATCCAACAATCACATTTATTTCACTTTGCTTATCCTTTTCTTTTTCTCGAACTTTGAACCTTACAAAATACAATCATCTCCACCCAAAGTAACTCATATAAACCATTTCAGATACTAACTTCGACAGATGCTCCCCCAAGCTAGGCTTGGATTAATATCAAAATAAGGACCATGGGCATGTAATGGGGTTTGGTAATATGAAATAGTCATTAGGCTCAGCGGGGCTAAGGAGGATAATAGTATATCAATAAAAAAAATCACTTTGAGGCTCAAGAATCAGACAAAAGGACGCCTCTATCATAGCAATTGCCACAAGTCATCAGATATCAATAAGTACGTTGTCAAAGTCAAGATCGGCCAACTAATGAGGAACTAACACACAAGAAACGTAATGGATATAGAAATAAATCCATTGGCAAGAATGAGTCCTCACAGCCTAACCAGTTCAAGCTTGCGGTCAAGATAAGCGTGTTATCGTCAAAACTCACTTAAGGTCAAGGCATTTAAAGTTCACATTCCAAAGATCACAATCTCAAGTGCCCAAACTATCCGGATAAAGAGCCCAAATATACTTTCAAAGAACATCATGGGGCACAGGGAAGCAATCAAACCAATCCAGTCAAAACGTATTTTTGGTATTTTTTCAGCAATATTTGATTTTTTTTTTTTTGAAAGCAAATTAATCTAGCCTAAGAAAGCAAAAAAATCTACTCGAAAAGGCAAGAAAAGAGAGAGAAAATACATACAAAAATCCTCCCCCAAGCCGAACGTGGCAATGTCCTCAATGCCGCAAGATGAACTATAGGACGATGCTCAAAGGATAAATTAACGTTAGTACTCTTCCGCTCGCTCACTCTCTAAAATGGAAAAAAAGAAAAAAAAAAAGAGATAAGAGAAAAAAAAAAAACTACGGGCCGCCTCCCGTACAGTTGGTTTATAAAGGTCCCGCACGACCATATTACCTCCTCAATCTCAAATCGGAGGGGCTTGGCAATGAGTTCCCCCTCATCAAACATTTTCCTCCTTAAAAGATCGCCACTTCGGCTTGCGCATGGGCATGTTACCTCGGGTGCATAGGTAGAATGCGCATTTTCCATAACCACCGATCTTTTTCCCTTTTCAACCCGAGGTCCCTCCAAATCGATAATGCGGGCATCAACTTCAACATTGATGCCCGGGGGAAACGTCCATAGTAAGTGCAACCTCTAGAGGGTCGCCAGAAAGCATCCGTGGGAGTGCGAGATAGAGAACAGTCTCCTCAAGAATATCCATCCTCGCAAGAAGTTTGCTCAAGCATAGGAGACTTAACAAAGATTGGTTAGTTTAAAAGTGACATTATCATCACCAACACTCAAAGTTAAAGACCCGGACTTGACATCTATAACAAAGACCAAAGAAGTACACAAAAACGGCCTACCAAGAATAATAGGAATTTGGGCATCCTCCTCCATATCAAGCACAACAAAATCAACGAGAATATAAAACTTTCCCCACCCTAACAGAACGTCTTCTAAAACACCTAGAGGGTATTTTATAGAACGATCGGCCATTTGCAAAGTAATTTGAGTGCACTTAAGTGCTCCCATATTCAGTTTCTTACAAAATGACAAAGGCATGACAGACACGTATGCACCTAAATCACACAATGCCTTATCAATAAATAATGCACCTACATGGCAAGGGATGGAAAAACTACCAGATCCTTCAACTTAGGTGGGGCTCTATTTTGTAAAACAAAGACTACACTCTTCGGTTAGAGCGACTCGATCTACCCCACCAAAGTCTTTCTTTTTAGTAATCATGTCTTTCAAAAACTTAGCATAAACGAGCACTTGAGAAATAAGTTCAAGTAAAAGGAATTGTTACCTCAAGGTTCTTGACCATAGTCAAGAACTTACCAAGTTGTTGATCGACCTTCGACTTCGCATCCTATGGGGAAAAGGTAGCCTTGGTGAAATAGGCGTTTCGTAAACCTTTTCCTTCCGCTTTCCCGTCCGATCTTCCTTAGCTAGTTCGGCCTCGGACATCGAACTCTTCTCCGCTTCTTCCTCTACCACCTCCTTCTCCTTGCTAGGAGCAAGCATCATCAATGGGCATGGGAGGAGCATCATAAACAAGGCCGCTACGAAGTGTAACGGCATTGACACGCCTCCTTGGGGATGGGTTGCCCTGCAGATGACCTGGGCCGCCTCGTGCATTATTTCCGCCACCCGAGCAAGTTGAGTCTCCAAGTGTTTGGTAGTGTTCTTCAACTCCTTTATGCTCTCCTCATGATTTTTCGCATAGAAACCATCATTTTCATTAGATCGACATAGTAGGCTCTTGAGAGCCGGCATTCCGAGAAGCTGCTGCCGATAGCCTTGGTGTGAAGGCCTAATGAAAACCGGGGAGGGGGGTTCCGAGGAGCCCCTTGATAATATTGTTGTCTAGCAAAGATGTGGTGGTGGGTTTTGATGAGGTGGTTGGTAGGATGTTTGCGGCATAGGTCGAGGGTTCTGAACATTATTGTTTTTGTAGGAAAAATTAGGATGATCTCTCCAACCCGGGTTGTAAGTGTTAGAGTAGGGGTTGTTTGGAGGTCTCTGCCGAAAAACATTTGCATGCTCCATCTCGATTCGGATCAAGGTTGATCCGTAGCAACAATCATGACCAAAGTGGCCTTGAACACCACACACTTCACAAAAGGAAGAAGTAATAGGAGCCATGGAAGACATAGCATTAATACTCATAGGGGGAGTATTAGATCGCGAAGATTTAAGTGAATCCATCTTCATGCTCAATCGGGCAACTTGTGCAGACAACAGGGAATATGCATCAACATCCAACTTTTTCTTTGTAATAGTCCTGGAAGAACTATGATCATTTCTCGCTAAGTTGGCCGTAAAACCGTACCCTTCATCTACCTCCTTGTCTAGGAAAACACCCCCGCGAGATGAATCAATTATACTCTTGATATGAGGTTGTAGACCATTGTAGAATGCCCGAGTGATGAACCACTTGTCTAGATTGTGGTGTGGGCATTCTCTCTCGCAGTCCTTGAACCTATTCCATGCTTCCTTCAAGTGTTTCATCGGGTTCTTGTTGGAAAGTAGCAAGCTTGTGTCTCGATTTTCGCAGTCTTGGTAGGAGGGTAGTACTCTTTCGAGAATGCTTCGTAAATAGCACTCCACTCGGTTTCATTAACATCGTTCAGCCCATTTCGTGCCTTGTCCTTTAATGAGAATTCGAAGACCATGACCTTCAACCGATCGAAGTGACCCCTTGGTGCTTAACGGTACGACAAAGTTGTTGAAACCGTTGTAAATGATTCTGTGTGGTCTTCGCATGGATGCCCTCCAAACCGGTTCTCGTTGGATCATATTGATGAGGGCGGAGCTTGATCTCAAAATTGGCCGCTTGAATGTCGGGCATAGTAGGACCCGTGGAAATGCCACCGAGGAGAAGGTACCCCATAAGATTTCAATGACTTGGGAGGCATGATTGGCTCAAGGACCTTCGTGGATTTTCCTCGGTTAGTAGATCGCTTCTTCTTCTTTTGTTGCTTTTTGAGTTGCTTCGGATGGTTTTCTCAAGATCGGGATCGGTTGAACCTGAGTACCTGTTCTTTTAGACCTGGGCATAAAAGAAACAAAGAAAAATGTGCAATGAGATGGCCTCAATTGGAACTTGAAGTTCCAATGAGACAAAGTAAATAGTTCAAATAATTAATCGTAAAGCTATAGAAACTAGCCGTCTCCCAGCAACGGCGCCAAAAACTTGATGGGTTTTAAAATATACCGCAAGTGCACGGTGTCCGTTTGGCGTAAACCGGCAAATACGGGTCGATCCACGGGGAGAGGAGTTCTACTGATTTATGTTCAATTATCTAACTACTTCCCAGAGAGGAAAAATAATTGAGGAATTAATAACTAAGCTAGAGTAAACTAGAACGCGTGAGAAAAATGAGAATTTATCAAATAATTAAAAACCTAGGGCAATCGATCGGTCCACCATGCTTATACCAGCTTTAATCAATATAATATAGTTCAACAACACTTGGATTGAGGTTCGAATAAACGAAGTATTTCGCTAATCCTTGGTCGAGCATTAACAACTCCTAGATTAACATATGCCAAGACGGCCGCTCAACATAATCAAATCTACCTATTGTAACAAGCCTCTAATGAATATGATCTTTCGATTCTAATTCTTATTAGCTAAACATAACTCATGATATTGCGCAATTACATGAATTAAACAAGTATAACAAATCAATAGGAATTATTTTTATTCAATCCAATTATTGAAGAACATCAAACCACAATCAAAAAGGTATAAACATGGCTTCCCTCTCTAAACCCTAGAAATAGACTACTCACTCATTATAACAAAGAACTCAATAAACAGGATCAAAGTAAAAGAATTCATTAAATTAAAGAAAGTAAAGAAGAATACCGAATGATTGAAGAACAATGAAAAGGGAAATCGACAATCTATATAATCTTCCAATGTAAAAGTTCAACAAAAGTAGAGAGAATAAACTAAGTGTTTGGCCCTAAAAACGTAAAAAAATCAGATCCCCCTCACGAAAAATACTAAAAACCTATTTATACTAAATACAAAACCGGCTAAAAAAACCCGAAAAATCGCGTCCTGAGAGTCCGCCCGGTCGACCGGGCGAATCCGCCCTTGGCCGGGCGACGGTGGTAGAGGAACTACGACGTCAACAAATCCGCCCCGGCCAACCGGGCGATCCCGCCCGGTCGGGCGCGCAAGCGATTTTGGCTCCTTTTTCGCCCGGTTGACCGGGCTAACATGCCTTGCATCCTGTGAAAATTTCATTTCGCCCGGTCGGGCGAAACCGCCCGGTCGACCGGGCGGGAAAACTGCGATTTTGCGTCAACTTGCGAAGGCTGTATCTCTCAAACCAGAAGTCCGTTTGGGACGTGTGACCTATCGTTGGAAAGCCCTTCAAGTCTAGTTTCCAACCCAACTGGAATTTATTGATTATAAATTTCCTATCAAAAGTTATGATCAAAATAGTGAACATGTGTCAGTTTTGGCACTTCTTTCACTAACTCTTTGCTTCATTCTAACTCGAAATTGTCCCGAACGGATGCATTGTGATCCTTGTGCAAGCTATCTTCATCTTCATTGATTAATAGGATCGATCTTAGATAATCATAATCAATTTGCATCAAAATAACCTGAAAATCATCGAAACAGGCAAACGGGGAGTAGTAGAGCATAACTTACGTAATTCATCACATTATGCGCCGAAATGCTCTAAAAGGAGTTCTAAATGCAATCAAAATGCATCTAAAAACTAAATATAATTATGACATATCACGCATCGTGGTCACTCTTTCACAGATCTCTTATATCTCTACCCTCCTTTTGATGTTGATTTCTCTCTTTTCGTCCGCAAGGATGTTTTAGGTTGGCCTCTTGATTAAGGGGGCTTCCTAAGTTTTCTTTATTTATAAAAAAAAAAATAGTCTTTCAGAGACCTAGGCCACCTTTGGATTTTGGCTTACAAATCTTTTCCCATGAAATTAATGGAATAGCATTTTTATTCTTTTGTTGTCTCCAAAAAAAACTTCCTATGCATACTATCAGTAGAATTGGCAATGGAGTGAGGGAGCAAAGAGGAAGAGCAAAACTGTAACAGCCCGCTCCAGTAGCAGCTTAATTAAAGCCTAATCCTACTAATTACGAAGTTAAGCTGCTAATTAGAGAGACTGTTAGGGCGAACTACCACACCTTCCTTCCCCTAGGGAAGGTAGAATGTCTCATAGTATCCAAGCATAATACGAAAATAAGTTATAATAAAATAGTTATTACAATATGTTTTGGAGTACTTAGATTACAAATCAAATACATGTTTAACTTGCAAAATCATTATATAATACGATTCATCTCATAACTGCGGATTAAACACATTGACTAAGACTTCACATTGCACACAAGAGCTAACTCGAACATTCCCTCTAATCCTGCAAAACAGTTGAATCTGCCCCCACCAGGACAGGTTCAAAGAACAAAACCGGTCAGCTTACGCTGGTACACAAGTCCCACCAATTACAAAATATTAAGGTGGCTGAAACTATTCAATCGTTTCTTATACTCAAAACATAAACTTATAACAATCATAGCTTCATTTTCTTTTTGCTCAGAAATTCATTAATGCATCGAGATGGTTTTTGTTCTTATTCGGAAATACGTTTATACTTGCTCATAAATACGTTGATTCTTTCTTTTAACTTCCATAAAAATTACATTGCATATGCGGGAGAAATTCTTCAAGAATTATCTCAAAATATCACATATCATTCTCAATAATTAGAACAACATTACTCTTAAAACTTATCACAAAACATAACATAACTCCAGGGAAGGAACATGAATGGAGGCTAAGCCACCACTCCACACATTTGAGGAACGTCTCCCCACCTTTCTTATTTCTGCTTGCAAGACTTCTAGGTCATGACCCCACATAACGGAGCAATACCCGCTCCGGAGCAATACCCGCTCCGGAGCAATACCCGCTCCGGAGCAATACCCGCTCCGGAGCAATACCCGCTCTAAACACATATTGAGCAAACCTGCTCTACACATATTGTTCACTTCCCCTTATAAAACAAACTTATCATCATACAAATTTAGTTATACTAAACACTTGTACTTAAATACATATACTCAAATACTTATAATTAAATACTTATGCTGAAATACTTATACCTTTATAATTATACTCAAATAACTTACTTAAAAACTTATGCATAATCATTAATTCAACCATCATAACAAACTTTAACTTATCAAAATCAGTTTCGTAAAACAAGCTTGCTATGTCAAGTTCCACTATTTTTGGAGAAGTGACTTAATAACAAGGTTTCGCAAATGACTTCATGGTTATCCAAAGTGATTAATGAGGTGGTCGACATTATATGGCAGCCTGAATAGGTTTCACAAAGAGGTTCTTAAATATATGAAAAGGCGACGCCACACAAGTACTCAAATGATCAATTTCATAGTTTCGAGGTTAATATCAAAATATGGGGTTTAGATGTAAACTAGTTTTTGTCCCGGGCGAACGCCCCGGATTATTTACTAACGTGTATTTGAAGTCTTCAAAAATATAAATAATATCTTGTCTTTAAATGATTTTTTCCCCCACAAAGACCAACATGAGTATTATAGTGTAGTTGGTTAGTGCATTAGCATATCAAATAAGAGGTCATAGGTTCGAATCTTGAAACACACATTTTTATTGTTTAATGTATCATTTGATTGTGTGGGGGAGGGGAGAGTACATGTGGCAGCATGACATTTGTTTGTCTTGGGTTTTAGATATATATATAGATTTATATCGAAAATTTTATGCTTGGCTAAGATTTAGGTAGATAAACAAATAAATGGATACATTCAGTAGGTATTCAACATTTAAAGGTAATTAATAAACCAAAGAAAACATGGTTATTTAACCCGAAAAACAACTAGGCAAAAATAGAGTTTTAAGTGTTCTTTTACTCCATGAATTGAGGTTGCGTGTTTAATGAGGTAAATGAAGCAAAGGTTTATTTGATAATCAAGACATAAATGTTCCAAGGAAATATCATGAAAGTTTAGCCACAACAAGATCTTTAATCAAAACGCAATCGAGATATAGCAAGGATTGATAAATTTTTGAGGGAACTTGTTATGCATACAACAACTTCCGGACATCATAACTTTTGATGTACAACTCCAAATGGAGTGATTGTTGGGTCGAAATTCAATAACTTTTCAAGATCTACCACTTCCAAGAGACTCCAAGGCGAAAAACAGAGTGCAAAAGAAAGATATTTGACAGGAAAAGTCACGGCAGCATAGCTCAAGAGAATGGATAATCACTTTCTTACTCAATTATTCCGAGAGTCTTAGGGAACTTGACATGCAAGAGATGTTTAACACAATATCTTTCATAATAAAACACATGCAAATCAATTTTTATACACATTCAAACATAATCCAAGTATTTAAAATTCCACAAACAAATTTCATGATCAAAGCTAGAAACAAAGTTTAGGTGGTGGAGCTTATGTACCTTAAACAGATGCTTAAAACTTAATATTCTCTCCACCAAAATCTTAACTTCCCTTGAATGAGCTTCCATAACCTTAAACACATATGAATGGAACTATAAATCAAAAATCATCCCCAAATATTTAAAGAAGATACCCAAATTAACCCGGTTTACAAACCGGATGCACTATTTTACCTTTCTTGAATTCCCTTGTTGTTTCCTTCTTTAAAACTTAATCTAACACCTGCCCATTATCAAGGATGAATTGGTAAACCTAGGGAAAGGCTTGCATGCAGAACCCATAAGAGAATCAACAAGAAAATTTGGAGAAGAAGAGCCAAGGAGGCTCTCGCCGTTTTGGCGTGAAAGAGAGGAAAGGAAAGACGTGCTTGAGTGAGTGTGTTTGGGATCATTTTGCTGAAGAACTAAGAGAACCTTCTTATGGGTATTTATAGAAGAATGGGTGATAGTTAGATTTGTAATTTAACCTAATTAATAAGGGTATTTTGGTCATTTCACTACATAGGAACAATCTAGAATTTTGTGGTCTTCTTTAGGATCTTAATTCCTCCCTTAATTAGACTCTAATCCTTAATCATGCTTAGAATAACTCCCCAAAATATTTTATCATACCTTATTGAAGACATTTAGGCCTAGTTAGCCCTTAATTCATAATCAAAGAGTATCTCAAACACCATACTGTTAATAACTTAAAATCTCGTAATTCCAGAACGATACTCACGTTCTTAACGTAATTTATAAATGACTTATTTGACTTCATAACTCACATAACTTAACACATGATTTAACACACAATATTCACATCACCAGCAAAAATTCACATATGAGGCTATTCTAAAAAAAATTATTCTACCGAAAGCCACAACCGATTACGTACTAAGTACGTTAATAACATTAATAATCCTTTTTTTATCCAAATAATCCTATCTTAAAAAGTGAGGCTATTACAAAAACATAGGCTGGAAAGGCCCCTAATTTACTTTGAATAAGGGTGTGCCTGCATGTTTTGGAGATGAAACATGTCTCCCAATTATGTATGCGTTGTTCAGCCTTTTGAATAATGGGTTTGAAGTCCGTTGTTGTTGGTTTGAAGGAGCTGAAATAGATCCCTAGATAGCACCCCAAGTTTGAATTGGGTAACATATTGAATTTGCTAGCTAATGTTATTTTTCTTGTCGGTGTTACTTTTTTCGAGAAGATGATTGAAGATTTATGGAAATTGACCAATTGTCCTGATAATTTACAAAATGAATCAATAGTTGATTTTAGATTTGCGCAAGCCATATTTGTAGCTTTACAAAAGAGAAGACTATCATCTGCAAACATCAAACAAGGTATCGATGAGGAAAGAGATCGGTGTTTAAAGCCGACTCCTGAATCGCGGTTCTAAGAATGAAGTCTAAGCATGGAGATAAAAACTAGAGACCCTCTATTTCCCTGCTATTTGCCGTTTATATTCACCATATATACTGCATGTATTTATACAATATTTTCTTCTTCTTTCTCTCTCCTCTACTTCTTCTTCCTTCATAACCACCACCCCCCATCACCCCCCACCCCCACCCCATCGCCCCCACCCCATCCCCCCACCCCCTACAACCCCCACTAGCAACCACCCCACCCCAACCCCAACCCTACCCTCTAGCCCCTCCTCTCTCCCCCTTCCCCCTCACCTCTCTCTCCCCTACCCCCCTCTTCTCTTCCTTCGTCACGGCGTCGCATATTCCGGCTTCACCGCCGGCCAACCTCACATCGTCGTCTCCCCCTTCATCCTCCTCCACTCGCAATCTCCCAAATCCCCATTTTCTCTCTCCCCCCGCAACCCCCCGCTTTCCCGCGGCAAAGACCCCGAGCAGCCACCCCCGACGCAACCCCCCGCATCACCCATCTCCTCCCCGGTCCCCCGACTCTTAAATTTCAAAAATAAAAATTTTGTTCATGGTAGAACCGAGAAAAATTTCGGTTCCTCAATGGTGGAATAGAACCAATTTTTCGTTTCCACCAAGGTGGAATCGAAAAAAAATGGTCAGTTCCACCATGGTGGAGACGAAAATTGAGTTTCGTTTCCGCTAAATAATTCTAAATTTTTTATATTTTTGAGGTAAAAAAATGTAAAAAATACAAAATACTTATAAAACACAGGTGGTGTTTAATAAATACGGGCGGTAAATAGTAAACCCTGTTTTTTTTACAAACGTACAAAATACATATTTTTATACTGTATTTTATACCTTTCCATATATTTTAATTATACTTTCCATTCCTTTTCTCTCTTCCTTCCTTTCCCTCACTTCCCCTTCCGGTTCTTCTTCCACCTTCACCACTGGAGCTGTTGCCACCACCACTCCCCACCACCGACCACCCAGACAACCCACCTTTAAAAATCTTAAAAACACCCAAAAAACAAACAAATCCCACAAAAAACACACACACACACACACACACAAATCACATCCACAATACAAATCCCACAAAAAAGAAAAGGTTAGATTTGAGTTATGAGTTTATAGACGCCCAACAGGTGCAGGCGCCTATCATGGACGCCTGAGCCTGTTATGGGGCATCTACAATCGAACCTCACCATATTTTTTTTATAAAGAAAAATTACTGGTTGGACGCAAGGAGAGAGATAAAGGAGGAGAGAGATGAAAAAAATTCTGGTGGTAGTTCCGGTGGTTGGACGACCTCAAGTGCTTATGTTCTTTAATGGTGGAAAGATGAGAGGGTATGGGGGAGAGAGAGAGCGCAGTACAATGAGTATAGAGAGTTTTTTTTGGGCCACCTTTCGGGAAAGGTGGTAAGATGAATTTCTTCTGGGCTGTCCTCGCACAGGGCCACTCACCCAGAGGCCCAATAAGCCCCAAACACCCCATCCCTCAACAAAATTGAAATTTTGCTTCCACCAAAGATTTGAACCTTGGTCTCCCATGTGGGAGATAGGAAGCCATACCATTGGACCCAAGAGAGTATGAAACTTTAGGTATGTTATACGTATAAAACTACCTTTTTTTTTTTTTTTTTTTCTGAACCCGCAGGTAGAATTTAATTACCCCCGGCCGCCTCGCACACACGCCACTCACCCAGAGGCCCAACAAGCCCCAAACCCCCTCCCCCGAACAATATTAAAATTATGTTTCCACCAAGATTTGAACCTTGGTCTCCCATGTAGGAGATAGGAAGCCATACTATTGGACCCAAGGGTCCTTGGTTATACGTATAAAACTACGTATTAAGGCGTTAATAGTAAAAACTAGGGCGGCGTTTAGTAATTCGCATTTAGCGAAAAGAGTGGGACTCTTCCAATACCTCAACGACGACGTATTAACTCTTCTGTTTCTGCCTGCAAAATTTCCCTCTTCCTCTATAGCATTCGAGAACCATCGAAAGCTGAAGCACTAACTTTGGACTGCACAACATCTTCCATCTCTCTCTCTCTTATGACTTCCAATGTCTAAGCAATCTCTGGTAACCTTACTACACATTTTCACTTCTTTTTTAAACCAAATTACTATCTGTTGATTCTATCAAAATCATTGGTTTTTTTTTTTTGAATTCAGTTGCATGCTTTCTTCGTTGTTTAATTTATTCATATTCTTCATGCAAATTTATGATAATTTGAGATTAGTTAAATTTTTACAAAGTAATCTGTTTTTCTCCGATTTTTTTTGTCCCAAATTCACAATATCGAAGCAATATTTATATAAATTAGTAGAAAAACAGCGTTCCTTTTTTTTTTTTTTTTTGATTTTTGAAGTACTTTTTGAGGGATAGTTTTTGATGATGAATGTTTTGTTTAACCTCAGAATTTCCAAGGTTTTTTAAACAACTTGCAAGACTGGGAACATTCTATCAAAGACAAGGACAATAAGTTGAAAAACCTGGATTCTCACAAGAGTAAATCGGTAATTTTTCATCTTTATGGCTGGTTTTTTACTGTATTTTGCAGGAAAGAAATTTGATGAGTTGATGTTGTTCTTTATATCTACAATTGTACTTTTATGAGTTTGTATTGTGCGAATTTTCAAATGCTAATACGTCGTCGTCATTATTGTTTAGAATTTATCTGAACTTCATTTCTTTAGGATGAAAAGAACAGGATTTTAGGTTTTGTTGTTTCGATCTGAAATTCAATTATTTGAACTTATTAACATGTATTAGTGTATTAGAGTTGTGAAATGAACTTGTGTCCGAAGTCCGAACTTAACTTATTGGAACTTATAGACATGTATTAGTCTATTAGAGTTGTGAAATGAACTTGTATCCGAACTCAACTTATTTCAACTTACCAAAACTTTTTCTGCTCAAACTTGATTTTTTGAGGTCAAAAGTAAGGCCTTAGAAGGAGACGTAGAAAAGAGCAGTTTCGCGGTGGGTTGGGGTGGATTTTCTTTTGTTTTGGGGGGGGGAGATGATGTTAACATAGGGCTTGTGGTGCCAATCTGCTTTTCTTGTATGAATCGTTGCTTTGGCTTTGATGATAGACTAAGATTAACATAAATTAGTATACTGTGTGCTTTTAATTGATTATGAAGCAGCACATTGGTACATAACTATTGCGTGTTGTAATAGGACTTGATGTCATTTGGATACATTTTCTTTGGTATCATAGAGGTAAGGTTGTACTGTTGTCTACATTGGACTCCTCTATTCCGCACAGGGCGCAAGCTTAGAGGCATTTGGGTGTTGTTCTTGTTGTGGTTATTGCTTTGCCTGACGTAGCTGTGTTCGAGTGGTGGTTTTTTTACAAACGTGCTGTCTGTTAGTGACTGGTATTCTTTTTGGTGGGGTTTTTTTTTTTTTTTTGGGGAGGGGGGAGTGAGGTGGATAAGATTATTAAAGGAGTGAGTCACCTTGTGTTATACTGCGTTTCTGCTGTATACTTGAGTTAGAATTATGCATGCTTGTTTAAACTCAATGTGGTTTGGTGTGCAATGATGGAAATGGAATACTAACTTGCTCCAATGGTTGTTTCCATATATCAATTCTTCAGAAGGTTGAAGTGGTGAGTGAGGACAAGCAACCTGTTGGTAAAAATACAGCTACTTCTTTAAGCAATAGTACAAGCCAGCCTCGGCCTGCTATGAACTACGATCCGTTGAGCCACATGTCGAGTAGTTTAATTGCTGATGAGAATACTGTGGATGCTGCCTCAGAGAAAGATCTGGTAGAATATATTCCACTAAGCCCCCCCTCTTCAGTTTTTGTCTGTTTTATTGTTTTGCCAATCCCTCGTGGGGCCCTTGGTTATCGACTGGATTGAAGGAGCATCATATGCACCTTGGCAGGGTAATGAATATTTTAAGCAGAAGAAGTTCAATGAAGCTATAGACTGCTACTCCAGAAGCATCGCTTTGTCGCCTACAGCTGTGGCTTATGCAAATAGGGCAATGGCTTATCTTAAAATTAGAAGGTTAATTGTAGTAATTATCAATTTCTTTTTTAGTCTTTTTGATAGTCATAGCAACTTGAAATATTTTGCATTGCACCTTTAAGTTTTTTATGAACTTCCACAACATGTTAGTACTGAAAGCCGGTAAACTTGGCTCTTGATTCCTTCAGATATCAAGAGGCTGAGGATGACTGCACAGAGGCCCTTAATTTAGATGACCGCTACATAAAAGCATATTCACGCCGAGCTACAGCCAGAAAAGAACTCAGGAAACTCAGAGACGCCTTAGAGGGTATGTTACGTTGATGCAGAGTGTGTTATTCTTATAAGTACAAGGTGTTGGGCTGTTTTACTATTAGAATTGCTTGCAGATGTTGAGTTTGCATTGCGGTTAGAGCCGCAAACAGAAGAACTCAAGAAACAACGCACTGAAGTGAAGTCCTTGCTTGAAAAGGTGAATTTGTTTTTTCAGAACTTGTGATACTTTTGTCTTTTATCATTCCTGAAGGAAGTATTTAGCGGTTCTATTTGTTTTAGATTTTCTTCTCCATGCAGTTTTTGAATTGAGATTAAGTGGGTAAGTGGCATCATTAAATTTTGGTAGCCACATATCTGAACTGAAATACCTATGCGGCTATGCCGTAGGCTGGGTGAACCTGTAAGTGGAAGGATGAGTGTGACAAGTGGCTAACTGTGATCCTGGAAGAATGGCTGTTAAGATGAGATCAGCCCTTTTGACCAAAATGTGCTGAAGAGCACTTTCGGCCTATTAGTTTATAATGGCTTGGACACCATTAATGTTGTTTCCAGAGTAGTGTGATGTATGTTGGACTGCACAAACGAAGTTAATCTTTATCATACAAGATAAGATGTTGCTCCTTTTTCCTCAGTGTGGAGTGAACCGGCCTTTACAGACAAATATAATATCGATATGCACATATTAAGCTTTAATAATATCGTGTGTAAGTTGCCGTTAAAAGAAGAAAAACAATTCGTGTGCAAGTTTTTGAAGTTAGTCATTTCCCCACATATTGAACATAGTTGCTACTTGCTAGGATGTGCTGTAAAATGGTGGCTTCATTTGGGCCTAGAAGCTCAATATCTGTGTTATTGTCGTTCCTACTTCGAAATTATGGTGTAGATTCTTTATTTTAACAAAAAATTAAAGCATTGAGACAATTTTGTAGGCAATTCTTGCGAAAGCAGCTGGAACAGCTACAAGAGCCGCACCTAGTGTTAGAGAAGTTGAGAACAAGGTGGATGCCAATGGACATGATAAGCGTGCTCTCTCTGTTCCTGAAAGAAGTAAGAAAGCCGGAGTGGATGTTCTTCCAGATAAAATACAGGTATGAAATGTCTGAGCATTAAAAGTTGGAGTCATTTTGGCTTTGTTTGAACCGTTTATTCTTGTATAATTGAGTTAATTTATGCAGATCATGGTCCATATAGTTTTGTTCAACTACAGCATTTTCTTAAAATTCAGGATGAGAGTAGTTTCTTCAAATGCTTTTCTTTCATGCATATAAGTTTCTGATCCCTGAATGTTAAGTTTGTGGGATAATCTACAGTTATCTGCGAACAGATCTTCTTATCCTGGGGAGACAGCAATTAATAGCAATACAACTGAAGATAGAAATCAGAAAAAAGTAAATGGCTTGCATGTTGCTGCACAAGGCAGTTCTCTTTTGGTAAGTTCCTTTATGAAGCTGATACAGCCTTGCCGAGTTGCCGTTCACATTTTAATAGGCTGAAATTATCCTTGTGTTCTAACGGTTAAGATCATGTCACTCATTTAATTTTTTTTTACGTGGACGTGGAGTGTTCTCTACAATCTCTACAACTTCTAACTTTTGGTTGATTATATCGTTTTACAAGCAACTTTGTATTTGTTGTCATCTGCACAGAAGGATAATAAAAGTGGGGAAAAGGTGCTGGCGACGTCAGTACAAGAGCTTGCTTCCAGGGCTGCTTCCCGAGCCAGGGAAGAAGCTGCTAAAAATATCTGTACCCCAAATTCAGCTTATCAATTTGAGGTGACTTGGAGAGGGTTTTGTGGCGATCGTTCTCTACAAGCTCATCTATTGAAGGTATGTTATTGCATAACATTGCTTTATGGCATTAGAATTGTATTGCCAGAGATGGTTTCAAGTTGTGCATGGATGAGTAGATGAACTATATAGCCCCAGCAGGAATTTTAATTTTGTGATCTCTTGTTCCTTGGTGTTTTTACTGATGATGTTACATTCTGCTCATTTTTTTTTTACATGTAGGTCACTCAACCAGTTACACTGCCGCAGATATTTAAAAATGCTTTGACTGCTCCCTTACTCGTTGATATTATCAAGTGTATTGCAAGCTTTTTTATGTAAGTAGAGGTGTTATACTCTGTTGTGCTACTTTTATGTTTATCAGGTGCCATTATATGATATCTAATTGGTCCATATCCTTTTGCTATATCTTTGTGGTAGTGAGGAGACCGAGCTTGCTGTTGATTATCTGGAAAATTTGACCAAGATCCCAAGATTTCATATGGTTATCATGTGCCTTCCTCCAGCAGACAAGGCTGGTATGTGTACTATCTGATGTGGAAGAGCTAGTTATATATTTCACAAATTATATATTAGGATTTCATGCTCCGCGATATATAAGATGATAATCTTGTTTGCAACTTGCATGTTCATAGTTATGCAGAACATTCGACTTATTTTTGGTACATGATAAAACACCTTACACAATTACATGCTATGTGCTCTGTGGAAAAATATCAAGATTGTTATAGGATGTGCGATATGTGTATCTCCTATACTCGAAACATGCTTTTGGATGTCTTTGGTTTCTGCCATATGATGTCACCAATGTTGAGGAATATACTCTTGTCCTGGACGAGGTCTGCTCAAAGTGTCCGTAATTTAGAGCTCAGGATGTCTTTGTGGACTGCTGAAGAAGACGTTTAAGGTCATGAACTAATTATGTTTATGTTATCAGAAAAAGGCAGTTAGAAAAGAAGCCATCTATGATATCCAGAGGAACTTTAGCAGATTGGTTACTTGGGCCATTATAATTATAGGTAGTGAACAGCTGGTCAGCAACTGTCTAATTGTTTGATTTAATCTTGGTAGGGAAGGAAGCAGATAGTAGAAGAGATTAAAGGGAAACAGGAAGTAGAGGGGGTCAGAATTAAGAGGGGATACAAGAGGGATGCTAGAGGGGATGAAGCACCGAATATATGGCTTAAATAAAAATTAGTAGAGAGATCAGACAATCAATAGGAAAGTTTTGTATTATCCATGAAGAAATCGTAACTTGGGATCATAACTCTCTATTTGTAAATCTTAACCACTTACAGCTTGTCTGTTGGACGGTAAAAAGGCAGCTGCCAGCTATGGTAATGAACTTATATGTAACTATGTGAGGAATGTCACGTCACTGACGTGCCAAACTGCCAATTTCCAATATAATGTATGTCCACCCTAAATCTCTTTTTCTTCACACATATCTATGACTATTTATTACCAATTTAAAGGTGCCGGTGGTACTGAGTGGTAATGGATAATATGAAGCAGAGCACATATTTGGGAATGGTGCTTGGGGTGCTGGACAATGGCATTAGGCTTCTTTACAAGTTGCATATGCAGTCATTTGTTGTATATTTTACCTCAAGTATCTTCGTACAACCCCCCTATTAAACTTTATTAACAAATACACTTCTGATTAGCCATGCAAATTACGAAGTTGCGTTGCCTAGTACAGTGAAGCTCTGTAATTTCCAACTGAAAACCTCTCTTTTTTCTGATTCTCCATGAATGTTATTTAGACTAACTCTGTACCTTCTACAGAGCTCTGCAGGACATGGGATGAAGTATTTATTAGCAATGCTACTCCTATGGAGTTTGCAGACACACTTAGCGATCTCCATCCAAGGTACTGCCCTCGACAATGATCTGCATTTACCTCTCTTGAGAGTTTGATCCATCAGGGCTCCCTCTGCTAAGGACACTGACTGTGTTTTGAGGCTCATTTATTGTTTTGAGAACTCTGACAATATATTGTACAAATTGTATATTTTACCAGAGCTGATAAAGGTTCATCTTACCAATATCTCCTTCAGTTTAGCTTGGATTTGGTCTTTTATTACCGTATGTTTCTCATTTTCTTCCTGTTGCGTTATTACTATGATTTTGAGATCAGGCTCAGTGATCACAAATATTCATATATACCTTAGGAAAATCCCCGTCCCCAAGATCGCAGTTGGATTAAACTTGGGACTTGTGGAATCATACCACAGATATTGACATGGGAATTCCTTTACAAATTAACAGAAAACTTTTTCCCCCCAAAAGGAACACTAATTGTATTACCATCATTACCATTTATGAATTATGACCACCGAATATTCCAATCCTTTTGGAAACTTAAATTTGGAACTGAAAGAGTAGTTCAGATTTCACGGTATCCTCATGATTACACTGAAATCATACAGAGTAAATTGTGGAGTGCATCAATGGACTATACATGAAGGGTGAGATATCTAAATTATTATGGGGAAATTTACATTGGTTAAACTTGTACCTGCCACAGTAGTAGTTTGTCACATTGCATCATTAAAAGTAGAAATGGTTCAACCCCCATGACTTGGATGATAAAATAAAAGAAAGTTCTTCACCGTAAAATCAAGGGCCCTTAATCTATCCTATCCTTGACAATTGACATATCCATTGTGGTGGGTGGACTCTGAGAATTTTGTTTGTGGGAGTTGTTTCGTAGTTCTCTCATTTGGCCTTTTCAAAGAATTTGTTGCATCTCTAAATAATGAATGTGTGCAAGTACTCTGGACTGTGGAGTATTGACCAACAATATTGCTGTAAGTAATCATTGTGTATGCATTTCCCGCCAAAAGTAGATTATGATCCCCATTATTATGCAAGTTGAGTCTTGTGGGAGCAACCTCTGTCATATGGTGAAGATGTTTGTTAAATGTTGTACAGGAATGCAATGCTGTGTTTTTTTTTCTTTTGCCCACTTTTGGGAACCCGTTGGTATGAAGAATTATCCTCTCAACTGCCCTCGCATAGGGTCACTTACCCAAGCGCCTAATGAGCCCCAAACCACCACCCCCCCCAAAACATTGAAATTTGATTCCACCAAGATTTGAACATTGGTCTCCCATGCGGGAGATAGGAAGCCATACTATTACTTAAGAGTCCTTGGTAATGCAATGCACTATATGATGTAACTTATAATATGAAAATTTGTTGGCAAAAGTAGTAGTTGGTTTGCTTGTTCTTTGATAGATGTTAGTTATGAATTGTAAATTATTAAAATTAAAAGTAGTTGTCGGATTAGTAAAAGAATAGAATTTGAACTATTTTCTATTTTTAAAAGCTACTTCTATATGCGAAAGCTAGTTATTTATTATTTTGAAGACATTACTTCGATCACTAAGTTGTTTTAATTACTACATTTTAAAAACATTCGAAAAGGTTGTTTTCGAATATATATTTGTTGTGTTATGTATTTTGTATGTATATTGATTTTAGGGAAAATTTCATAAAACTACCTTTTATAATCAATTTTTTTCAAAAAACTACCTTTTAAAAATTTTCTTTCAGAAAAATACCTTATATTAACAAATTTGTTTCAATATACAACCATTTTACCATAAATGGGGTTTAATCACTAATAATTGAGTCACCGTAAATTGCTATTCTTTCCTCCCCTATCGTTTCTCTCTTCTTTTCTCGCTACTCCATCGGCAACAACACCTAGGACGATTGTCATTTATTGATTAGTATTAAATATAAATGTAACATGGTAGTATATTGAAAGGAATATGTTATATAAGGTAGTTTTTTGAAAGAAAATTTTTAAAATGTAGTTTTTTGAAAAAAATTGGTTATAAAAGGTAGTTTTTTGAAATTTTTCCTTGATTTTATCTATCTTTGAGGCTTATTAATATTAACTCTCAAAGTTCATTGATTGCCCGATTGTTCAGATTGTAGGCATTTAGCTCTAGGCTCTAGCATTTTAAGGGGGTGTTCGGCAGTACCTTTTGAAGTAGCTTTTAAAAGTAGTGTTTGGTGAAGTAGCTTTTAAAAGTAGTGTTTAGTGAATAACTTTTAAAAGTAGTGTTTGATGAAGTAGCTTTTGGTGTACGAATTAGTGTTTTGAAAAAACAATAAATATTGACTTTTGGGGTAGAGGTAACTTTTTGGAGTAGTTTTTGAATTTATTTTGTTATTTTTTGAAACTAACAGTTAGTTTTACCAAACACTAATTATCATAGAGAAGCAAGTTTCACAGCCAAACTCTAACCACTTATGGGCTCATTTTAGTTAATCAACTAAAAGTTGGGGGTTGGTGGATGCTCCACAAGTGAAAATTACAATTACAAATATATCATTCATAAACCGACGTGACAAAAGTTTAGGTGACCGAAATTTAACCATATAAGCCATTCTCTATGAATAATGAGATTTATATTGTTGTCATTTACGCTTCTAAACTTTGATGGTTCAGTACTTCAGTTATTGGCTCCTCAATCGCTGCTGGTGTGGCCATCCACAACTCCGTTGGCCTTGTTATGGCCTCACAAGCTTATCGTTTTGGCCGAACCTTACCTTTCATTGCTGAAGACTGAGGTTTAAGAAATGGACTTATTATTGCCATTCATCAGCATATTCAAGATCTATGTATTGAAGGAGATAACCAAGTGGTTATAAGAGTTCTGCAAGGACACTACGCTTGCCCGTGGAATATCCAGACCATCGTTAATGACATTTGACAGTTGTTTTATCAGTTTAGATTCTACACCATTAAGCATATATTTCGGGAAGCTAATCGGGTAAAGGGTCTTCTATAAAAAAAAAGTCACAAATAGTTCTGTTGCCTCAATTGACATGGATGTTTCAACTGATGTCTGATCCTTCTTTACATAAATTTGTTCATCTTGATTGGTTGGGATTCTCCTTTGAGGGAAGGGTAAGAAGTCAATATGATGCATCTATGAAGAAATAGAAGAATTAATATTGATTATCTTTTTTAGTTTTGTTATTACATAATAGAATACTATATATCATAAAGAGTACGACCATGTTCACTTCACTTGATTTTTATTTAATTGAAGTGATTTTACTTATTTTACTAAATCAAGATATTTTTACAGTTTTTTTTGTTGATTTTCTATTTCACTTATATGGTTTTTCTCCTAGTTTTATAGTACACTCACGTAGAGGGATCTCTCGACACTAAGTGTGGTGCACATCATGTCTAAGTTGAGGATGGAGCAGATGTTGAAAGAGTTAGGATAACAATCAAAATCAACTTTGTTTTTGTTTTGTTCACGATATCCAGTCAGGCCTATGGACGAATCCTTTTAGATCTACGAGCGCAGGGCACTCACGTTTTTGGTTGAGTCATATCTTGTTGGGTGAGGCCGATAGACGGAATATCTCCAAGCCACTAGTGGAACTTCCTATACCACATGGAGTGGGATATATTCTCTCTTTGCGTGTGTGATCGAGCCATGCATCTTATAGGACTTATGTCTATTGAACTTCATTTTTATCATCAATATATTTACTTTAAGATTAGTATCAACTATAAAATGTCGATCATTTTGAAAATTAAATAAAAAATTAAGTCTAACATGAAAAAAATCCTATATAATAATATATTAATAATAATATAGAAGTATATGTAGTCCATATTTTTTGGTGGGTAAACAGAGTATTACCCTATTATATGATCAAGCTCATTTAATTAAATTCAGCTCAAACTATCCATCAAGCTCAATATATGCTCATCAAGCTCGGCTCGTTTAGGATTTACTTGTTTGAGCTCAACTCGTACGTGTTTAACTCTTCTATTAAACAATTCGATTTCGTAAATGAGCTTAATTTGTTTACAAACAATTTTTTAGTTTATCATAAATCATCTAGTTACATAAGCGTAAATATCAAATTCACATAAATATTTATCCAACATCATAAAAATACTGTTCATCATATTTATAAATAAACAAGCTTTTTTTAATGAAAAGCATAGTTCATGAACATAAAATAATTGAGTTGTTCATATATATAAATAAACTAGTATTTCTTGCATTAAGGTCTTGTAAATCGAGTTCTAAACTTTGTTTAAATTCGGTTCATGAAAGAAACAAGATTTAACCAAATTCAAGTTGATTATCAAGAGTATCAGCACATTCATACCTACAAAATTAATAACATTGACCTCATATTTCATATACTAAAAATTCAGAAAGTTATAAATTTCAATATATTATAACGAGTTCAAATACATTCAATTCAGATAAGAATCACTAGTGGAAAAAAACACAAGGGCTGCGATGCAAGGGCTGCGGTTAATTATAAAACGCAGCCCTTAATAGTGAAGGGCTGCGGTTGACCCACCCAAAACCGACCCTTTATTGATAAAGGGCCGCGGTTAATTCAAAAACCGCAGCCCTTAAATTAAGGGCTGCGGTTTTTGGGCTAACCGCAGCCCTTAAACAACCCAAAAATGAAATAACCCGCTAAATCGAGTTACTCCCTTCACTGAACCCATTTCTCTCTCTCCTAATTCCCATTAACCCATCTCTCCTCCTCTCACCTCATATTCTCTCCCCTCTCACCGCATATTCTCCCCCCTCTCACCCTTGTTCGCCGGCGGTTAAGGGTTTTCTGTCGAGGGTTCGCAAGGGTTTAGGGCTCGCCGGCGAGGGCTCGTAAGGGTTTAGGGCTCGCAAGGGTTTAGGGTTCGCAAGAGCTGTCTCTCTCGCACCTCTCTTCCTCTCGCCGGTGAATCCACACTTGGGTTTCATTCGCCACCACTGCTGTCGAATCGCGTCTCCCTCGTCGGAGTTCCGCTTTCCCAAATGTCGAATCGCCGCCCCCGCCTCTTTCGCTCTCTCCTCGATTCGTTCCGCTGCTACACTCGAGCAACGAACCTCACCGCACTTGCATCGGAGTCGCGCAGCCTTTGCGGAGCTTTCCTCCCTTGCCGGATGTCGTCACCAGGGTTGGTTTCTAATTCTCGTCCTTTTTCGTCTTGTTGTTTTGTTGTTTGTTTTATCGACGAAGCTTCATCAACTTGCTCTTTTTACAACAATTTTTTTTATAGATTTTATATTTTCACTGAATTTTTTTGCGAAAAGAATTAGGCTATGATACTAATCTTGTTAAGTACCAAGATCTGAATTTTTAGACCCATAGAGCTGCTGGAGCGACTGATTGTTGAGAAATTTCTTGTCAATTTACCCAATTTGTGTGTTAAATTGTTGAAATTCGATGAAAATGGTGGGTGGGGTGTAGAAATTTGGGGGGTTTTAAGGTAGTGAAATGGCAAGCTTTTAATGACAAGTCTTAGTTTACTCTAACTTCAATGCATATGATTTTTGATGTCTTGTTTGTTTTTAATCTGTTTGTTTGTGTTCTGGTACTATCTATGATGGCTTTAGTTGGCATTTAATTAGATGCTTATGTTTTGAGCAATGCTCGAGACGTGTGGATGACGACCGAGTTTGATGCTTGGACGTGTATCTCTCGTTGGATAGATAAAGTGTAACTCTATTAGGAGTATGGTAGGATGTGTAGTCACAAAAGAATGTGGATAGTAGCTAGTGTTCATTACAATGCTTTGTTCTCTTGCATGTTCTACTAAGATTATATGTCAGACTGAGAAATATTTGGTGCAATGATATAGTCTGTTTATGAAATAAGTTATGGATGCAAACTGATTTGGTTTTATTATATTTTTTTAACCAACATCTTCAAAATAGTACTGAAGCTCTTTTGCCCTCCTTTCTTGCAATCCACTGTCTCCTTAAATTTCATTTTCTTTTGTTGACATTTACAGAAGATTACTCTTTTGTGTAGATCTATGCTCAAGTGATTGGACATGTTAAGATTGATGCTCGGTGAAACGAAAGTACTATGCAAGTAAGTACAAGGTTTTATGTTGCTTATTTTTCAGTTATGTTTTAGAAATTAGAACCCTTTTATCCGAAGTTGATTGTTCGAGGATGAACCTTATTTATCCCCCTTCCCCCTTAGTTGAAGATGATTGTTCGAGGAATTAGTATGGGCCTTGTAGCCCCCTTTGGGATTATGGTGTTGGCTCTGTTGAACTGTTTTTTGCCTTTATTACTTGTTTCATTTTTAAGTTGGTGAATTTAGTTAGTTATTGATTTTGTGGGATCGCTTAGCCTAATATGTACTTAAGTGGTTGTTTTTTTGCCTTTATGGATTTTTGTGGGATTTGCTACCCTAATGTGCATATGAGTGGTTGTTTTCATGACTTTTATCGCTTAACTCATGCAAAAACATGTGTCTCAACTTTGCTGTTAAAATAAATTACTTTAGAGAAACTATTGTTCATAAAAATTGTGAAATCTTACAAATTTATGGTATCACCATTCTTTAAATGGACCCAATTCATTCTAAAACTAGTGAATATTTGTGCAAACAAATTAAGGAATGGTTAGTTGTTGCTTTGGCATGGAGTGCTATGTGGTTTCTTTCCACTAGTGATATGATAGAAGTTTCTCTACATTTTCATATGCCTATTAAGAGCAACAGTTCCTTTAAAGAAGTACTCTTACCATGTTTAACTGCATGCCTTCTCTTTGCCTCTCCGGTTTCTCACCTACTTTCATCTTTTTCATTGGCATCAAAGTGGGGAGAGAAATGTCTATGTGTTTATACATGAAGAACTCAATATTCATGAAGATTGAATGAATCTTCTCAAGGGGCTATCTCTGTTGAGCTTTACCCTCGCATAAAATAGCTTCTTTTGCTTTTTATGTCAACCTCTTTTTCTTGGCCTTGTAAGGCTTTTTCTATGTTTTTCCCCTACCATCTCTGCCTTTGATCTTTCTTTTCTCAACTTTCTTTCCTTTCATCTTAATCAAATCTCCCATACTGATATTGGTCGAGTGTCCCTTCTGAGTTAGGTTTATTCAAGTCTTAAGACGTTCTTGTACGTATAACTACCAATCAACCATATATGAGTTCTAGCTGAGCTACTCATATATTTAATAGATGATTTTGTACTTCTATCAGCTCATGTAGCAGCTCTTATCTTCCCTCCCTCTACCCCAAACAATATTCTAGTTCGGGTGATAGTATGTATTATTACAGTAGTAAAACAGTTATACTATCTATTTAGACGATGTTATGTAATATGGTTTCATTGCATGGTAATAACTAATAGATATTTCAGTGTTGAGGCTTGAAGATGATAGTATGAATCATTTCAGTATTATTTTCATGCATGAAGTTGATATAGTATATACTTCGTATTTTAGCGGTGAGGCTTTATTATTTGTTAGCTACATGATGGCTCCACTGTTATTTGCATCCATGATAGTACCTAAAGTGCAGATTTTCGAAAAAGTAAAATCTTTCTATTTTATCAGTGCTAATCTTCATATGTTAAGGGAAGAGTTAAAGAAAAGAAAATACTACCCAATTCCCATCTTCTTATGTTCAGATAAATTGAATCTGTCCATTGAAGGCAATCAAAACCCATTGCTTTCGTTTGTCTACACAGTACACATTCCTGTAGCTGTTTTTCAAGAAGTTTTTTTTACCGCTGATGAAAATTCAACTCTTGTTTTTTCACAACTTTCCTGTTTGTGGGACGTGCGTAGTGAAACGGTGCGCTGTGTGTTTGCATTGTACATTCACTGCTATTAACAGTTTTATTTTTTGTTCATTTGGAGTTACATAATTTTGCTTAGATTGTTCATTTGAAGCGTTTAAGTGAACAATTAGATAAAAAAAGGCTTTGGTGTACTATGTGCATAACTCACTCCAAGCATAATATAATTTGTAAAAATCAACTTCTAGAATGGGAATCTATGTAATAGTAGTATGAAAAATAACAGCAAAGTTGAGCTTCAAATGCTTTACTTTTATGTCCTTGTGTGCATCCTGTTTTAGAAGTATTACGTTTGTGAGGGCTTACATTTCTGTCTTTTTTTTAGAGTGGTAATAATATTTATAGTACTCCGATTTGAAAGATGCTGTTATTGGATTTGTTTTTGAATGAATACCACAAAGTCGTGTCTACACTTGGTTCATCTTGATGACTACACTCCACCATGGGTCACCAAACTCAAGGGGTCCGAACTTTTGTTAGCATATCGGGCTTGATGGACAACCACAATTTCAGGCCTGTAAAATTGGAGTATGTTGAAGAAGGGAGTGAGGATGAAAAGAGGGGTAATCTATTTTTGGAGTATATTCTCTACACATGTAATGTATTGTATAATTGTGTAAAAAACATAATTTGCAATGAAAAATGATACTTTTATATATATATAACTGTTTGGGAACATTTTAGAACAAAAAAAATGCAAAAAAAAAAAATTTTTTTTTTATTTTTTTTTGGGTCACAGGGTGCTGGTCGAGCCAAAAAACCGGCCCTTGTTGGGTTAAGGGCAGGTTAAGGGCCAAAACCGCAGCCCTTAACCCACCAAGGGCTGCGGTTTTGGCCCTTAACCGCGGCCCTTAACCAAACAAGGGCTGCGGTTTTTGCCTTCGCCGCAGCCTTACCGCTATTAGGGTGCTGGTTAACAACCGGCAGCTCTTCCTAAATACCAAGGGCCGTTAATTAATTGCTTGCGGTCAAAATACGCAAATTTCAGCCTTTTGACCTGCACCTGGCTTTTTCCTCTAGTGAATCTCAGTAAGTATTGTCTGAAATCTGAAGAGCAAATGCGATCTTAATTAGTCAATGAGTTGGAATTTGGAAACCTTAACATATGGTGATGGGAGTGAGTGGGACCGACAATTATATGATACAGATTGGATTGTTATGCATGGATTAGCTAAAATTACATGTGCAATGCTCATGCAGCTGTGCAGCTTAAGACTCATGAAAGAGTCAAACCGACGCAATAAATTTAGTGACTCCAATCCAACAATAAGGTTGAGGGAATCTTTTGTCTACATGCAAATTTACGTGAATAGAGGACTACTTTTGGCCTTTGTATTATTGGGTCTCTTTTTTGTTTTGTCATTCCACAATACTCTATTATCACTAAAAACAGTTAATTGTTGAACAATAATTCCTCGTGTATGTGTATCTTGGTGTAGTTCGATCGATAAACTCACTTGATATAGTAGCTTCATTGCTTGGTGTAGTTCAATAAACTCACTTGATATAGTAGCTTTATTTCTTGCATGCAATGATCTAGCTATATGAAGCAAGTCTAGTATGGTGCGAGGGCGTACCGCGCACCCAAATTTTAAAGTTTGGTGTACTAATATATATAATATAAGGAGTATTATACAATAATACAGGAAATCTATGATTAGAGACACCAATTTTTATATCAGTTATGCCCATCACACTATTATTCCAAAATTTAGTGAGGAACGTAGGGCTTTACAATTTACCGTCCGTATTTACTTCATATCGTCCGCATTTTTTCCAATACATCCCTAAACTACCCCTACATATATCACTCTCACTCTCCCTCTTACTCTCCCTCTTACTCCCACTCTTTTCTCACCTCACCCCAACCACCACCGCAACCACCACCACCGCGACAACCACCACCACCACCGCGACACCCACACCTGAAACGTGACAACCACCACCACCACCGCGACAATCACGTCACCTCACTCTCGCCAGAAACATTGTGCAACACTCCACCACCACCAACACCCCCGAGTTGACCGGATTTGAGGAGCATGGGCCCAAGGAAGAAGGTGAAAGAAATCGGAGAATCATCAACTCAGGTTAGTTTTAACCCTTGTCGCCGGAAAAAAAAACCTAGCTCTGCCGTTATTTTTATTTTACCGGGAAAATCGAAGTTCAATGGAAACGGATTTTTTTCCCGTTTCCTCCACCGAGGAACAAACTTTTTTTTCGTTCCCTCGGTGGAGGAAACGAGAAAAGGGTACGGTTCAAAGGTAACAAATTAAACCCTTTTTTCGTTTACTCCACCGAGGAAACGGAGATCTGGTTCGTTTCCTCCGTAGAGGAAACGAAAAAAACGTTCGTTTCCTCGGTGGAGGAAACGAAAAAAAAATCGTTTGTTGAAGTTCGGTTTTTAAATTTTTTGAATAATTACGAGTAATGTAGCATGTTAATATTATTTATTGTTTTAATTTTTGTGAATAAATTATGAAAATATTAGAATGTCAATAATTATAAATTATTCTAATTTGTTTGAGCATGTTAGTATGTTATAATAATATTTAGTGGTATTATCATGTTAGTATGTTATAATAATATTTAATGATATTAGCATGTTATAATTTGTAATTATATTCAATAATGTAGCATGTTAGTATGTTATAATATTTAGTGATATTAGCATGTTAGTTAGAATTACTAGTAACTACAAAATGCGTAGATATTGAATTAAATAGTTTAAATTGATTAAATAATAACTAATTAACATAATTGATAATTAGGCTCAATCGAGGGCTTTAGGCAGCGAGAGTGTGGGTCTTGAGAGATCTGGGCCACGACACACTAGATCTCGTGGTGTCGAATCGAGTAGGAGGGCGACGACAGAAGATCGGGCTAATAGGCCGACTCCTATTCCTAAGGATTCGCTTTACAGTCCG
This sequence comes from Beta corolliflora, assembly GCA_947648045.1. NCBI lineage: Eukaryota > Viridiplantae > Streptophyta > Magnoliopsida > Caryophyllales > Amaranthaceae > Beta > Beta corolliflora. Next base: position 193,800 of record CANSZD010003311.1, read on the forward strand.
GGTTGGGATACCGAGGACGAGGAGGAGGAGTTAGAAAATGCTTTGAGCAGTGTTGCAGATGAGGTGGGGTGAAGCCACCTCCCAAGTTATAACACCCCTGAATTTCGAGTTACTATCTAAATTAAATGATATTAAAATTCTACAGAAAAATCGGCAGAGCTCCGTCTGAAATATGGACTGCCTAAAATTTAATTTAGGACTCGCGTCCAATTATAAACCTCCTTCAATAAAACCAACACTCCAAATTCTCAATAATCCTTATCCAGCTCAAAAGGATCCACATCCATGCATAATTACCCGAAATTCCAAAAGTGTTATTCCACGTTTATTGCGAGAATAACCGTTAAGGATAAGCTACGTAGACTGAATCTAAGTCAAAGCAAAACTTAACTAAACTATTACAGTCCAGTCAAGTAAAGGTTTAGTTGAATTAATATTACAACCTTAAGTCCCAAAATGATAATATGTATACATAAATAGTGCAGCGGATAAAGAACTACTATAACTTTAACTAGTAAAAGTTGGTGGAACGTTGCTCTCAGCCCACACCCCACACCCAACATGTAAGATCTTCATGTACCTGCACATATCGGACATGTAGTATCAGCCAAACTGGCTGAGCAAGATTCATACAATAAAGCCAAACATATATGCAGGTAGGATAATAATATATCGTACAAATCATCTTCTTTATTTTGAATCAAAATAATAAGTAGTAAGCTTTATAAAACTTTTTCTTATATTCCTTTCTAAATCAAATCCTTTCTTTATTTTCCTTAAAACAAATCATTTCTTTCCTTTACCTTCACAAAGAGGAGTTATAAACCTATGGAATGGAACAAACTTTCCTTGCCTTTGGGATAGCTAGGCCCTCCGGATATCTTATAGACAAAGACCTCTAGTGTGCACACCCCTCAAAACGGTCAAACCGTAGTAGAAGATCTAAGTCCGAGGCACTGATCAACGTGCCCCCCAACTAATCTGTAATGTCGAGACGAACCCGACAAAGTTCCATTTCCTTGAGATACCACTCAGGTAATCTCAACTATTTTAAAATCAGAAAATTATTTCTTTGAGATACCACATAGGCAATCTCAACAACTTGAAAGCACAAAACCTATTGTAACTCCTTGTATCTGTGGTTCGGAAACCAAACTTTCTACCTTGGAAGAACTTCTTCCCATTCAAACCAATCTTAACCAAAACGAGATACATACCTCTTTAAAACTTTTCTCTTAGCTATAGAAAGTTTCGGTAAGAATCTTACCTTTGCGAAACGCACAGTAAAGTGATTATCTTAATCAGTACGGCTCCTCAATGAAGCCGAAATTTACAATATAAATATATATGTATTCAATAAGTAATAATAGACTTGGTTTAACTGGTTAATGAGCTTTGATTAACTATGGCTTTATAAATATCAACATCTTACTTCAAATGACATAACTAACTAATACTAACAATACTAGGACTCTCACTTAGTTTATATAAAATCAACATTAAGATTTATAATGTATATTTGAATACTCAAAATCCCATTTCAAAATATATCTATGAAAGTCTAGAGTTTTACCCCAACTAATTCCACATGAAAATAACATGCATTATATTTAATTTCAGCAGAAACTTAAAATAGGGATAACTTTCTCCTATGAACTCCAAATGAAACGTTTCTTGAGCCTATCTTGGGTGACATTTCAATACGAACTACTTTTGTGAAATAGTATTTTGGCTAAAAACACCCATAAACTGTCGAAAAACACAAATTATGAATCTGACCTGTAATTCCTATGAGTTACAGTTCTTGTTGATAAACTTATTATTAATAAGCAAAAATCCTTTCAATCAAGCTTACACCCAACACTCATAATCAAAAACCCCAATTCAATTTATCTCAAGAACCCTAAACTAACAAACTCCAATTCGAAATTAAGCCAAAACTGAAATTAAAACATGATAAAGAATCTTACTTGATTAGGGGAAGGTAATAGGATGGAATTACTCTATAAAAGAAACCCCAAAACCGCTCTTTGATTTGATTCACGACCCGAAACCGCAAGCCCAAATAACCCAAATTTTTTCCTCTTTGAAACTCCACAAAATCGAGAGATAATGAAGGTGGATGAACAACACTCAATGATTGATGAAGTTTGACAAAATTTCTTGTAAGTTTGATGATGGTTGAAGGTTGAAGACAATGAAGTTAGGCATCGTGGGTTTTGGTTGGGAGGAACTAAGGAGCATTATTAGAGACCCTCCTCTTTTTCTTTTCCTTTGTTTTTTTTTTCTTTACTTTCTTTCTCCTTATACTAGTATGGTATATATTGGTACTTAACCTAGTAAATCTAGGATTTTGTTTTGACCACCTCTAAAATAAAGTCAAATGGGAAACAAAATATATTTAATAAAGTAATATATTAAATTATTTTTTTGATAAACTAAAATAATATAAATAATTACTAAGCAGGTATAAAAATACGGGGTGTTACACGTGTGACTCTGAGGAAGGGTAGAGGATGGAGGTTTGTTTCGGAATCGTCGGGTTCCGGACCTAGTCGGACTACGAGCAGAGCTGCTAATGATACTTCCTGGTTAGTTACCGACTCTATGCCCAGGGGCCCTCTTGACGGTAGCGTGATTCCTAGTTTGCGAAGTCACATCGGCGCCTCTATTTACGATAATTCGGAGGCTCATGGGGTTATTACGTGTCATAATCGTTCGAGTGTGTTTGATGCTTTGACGAGTAGGCAGTTCGATCAGCAGTTGCAGGAGCGTGTACATGCGTCTGGTCTTGGCCATCTGCCGCATATTATGTTTTCACACCTTGATTTCCCATTGATTTCAGCGTTTGTAGAACGTTGGCAGCCCGACACGAACACGTTTCACTTGCCTTTCGAAGAGATGACGATCATGTTACATGATGTTTGGCAGATTATACGAGTTCCTATTGAGGGTCGCACAATGAGTGGTGCTTTGCCACCTTCTGGTCGCAGATTATATGATGTTACATGATGAATCAGTAATATGATATAATGTAACCCTATGAAAAATTATTAAGTAACCTTTAGATTTAAAAACTAAAGCATAAAACTTTAAATTCACGCACGCATCACGTGCATAAATTGCTAATTGTTACTACATAACTAACTTACTAAGTCATATTTTGCAGTTGATGACCCGACATTTTGACTGTGCGAGAGCTTTGATGGAGAATAGGCACAATGACCAGCGACCCTACACTTCCATGTCATATGAGATGATGGATAAGCTACAAACCACACCAGAAAATGGAAATAAGTTTCATTTTGCAAGAAAAATTAAGTTTGCGGTTTTTTTTCCGCAAAGAATGTTTAAAAATGTTTTTTTTCGCAAAATTAAACTTTTAAACGTTTTTTTTGACAAATTTTCCTATCAAATTTAATAAGTTAAGACAAAAGAGGATAAGATAAGTTGAATAGAATGGACACTTTTATGTTAAAAAATTTAACAAAAAGATTTGGAGAAAGAAAAGACTTTTAACGAATTTGGTAAAATTTTGGATTATTGTCTATTTGATTCTCCCTAGTCTAGAATCTAGACTATGACAATTGACAACCCAAAATACTCAAAAAGTATCAACAATGCCAAGTTGCCATCTTTTCTCTCGAGTGCCAAACTAAGGACAATCACGTGACCTTTCTCTTCCCTCCTTTATTTTTACCTCAAACCACGCGCCCTCTTCTTCTTCCTCTATTCTCCTTCTCCCTCTCTCTCTTCTTGTGTTGTGTGATTGTGTCAGCCTTTTTGATTCTCTCATTCACATTCTAATTTCTACATATAGTTTTGTTGCTTCAATTTCAAATTAAAATTCTCCCAAAACGAAGAAAACACAAAAAAAAAAAAACCCCTTTTAGAAGGGGCTTCCTTTCACTCCCCTAGATCTGCCTCTTTGCTGGGTAAACTTCTTATTTTTTCTTCATTTTTTTTACCCTTAAAGATTTCTTCTTTTGAATTGCATTATGTGTTTGATTAATGTTTGTAGGGTAAAAATAACATAATAATTTCTGGGTATGTGTTGTATTTTCTCCTCTTTCTCTGTTTTACTCATTCTTTGTTTATGGTGTTTTTGTATGAAATTTTTTGCTATGTTTTGCTGTTTAATTTCTGTGTTTAAGTTTCATGTTCAATGTTAAAAACTTTAAAGTCCCTTTTTTCACTTTTTGTTCTTTCTTTTTGGTTCATTTGTACTTGGAAATAAATGTTGGCTAATTTTTTACCTCGAAAGTTGAATTCTCAAACTTTCCAGCAAACATCACTTCAAACTTCAAAGTTTTCTTTTTCTTTTTTTTTGTTGGAGGGGTCAATGTAGAAGCACACCTGGTTTTTTTTTTTTGAGGTGGAGTTTGATTTTTCATGCTGCTTTTGAATTTTTTTCCCTCCCTTGAGTAATAATGTTAATAGTCTTCTCACTTTTTTATAAGTTTTCTACAACATTTATTTCTTAGAGGGTTAAGATTTTGATGAATTGGTTGAATTTGGTAAATTGCAGGAGATGGGGTTTATTTCCCGGAAATTATTCCCAGCATGTGGGAGTATGTGTGTTTGTTGTCCTGCTCTAAGGTCCAGGTCCAGACAACCTGTTAAACGCTACAAGAAGTTGATTGCTGACATATTTCCAAAGTCTCCTGTAAGCACAAAATTATGCATTAGAATTTGGAAAAACAAACATATTCTGATTTCTTTGCACATTTTTTTTGTAATTTAATAGTGTAATAGTAACTGTTTCTGGGAGTAGTATCTATTGTTAGAATTATTGGAAAATGACATGGCTATGTTGGCATATATGATCAGAATATTGAACTTATGGGCTGTGGTTGGAACCTTCGTCCATCTAAGTACCATGAACAACCGTCTTGTTAAAGGCATTGTAACTCACTGCGAAGGTTTTAGCATGTTTTGTGCATCACTACTATAATTCTTTGGAAATACTTCTATATATGTAGGAGAGTGTGAAAACTTCAAGATGTGAGAGAGGAGCAAGGTCTTTTGGTTCTTAAGTGTTTGCTTTTCTATCATATGGGAAGGTTGTCTTGTTCCTGCAGATTTGTTGGATGAGTTAGTGGATTGTTATGTTGATTATGTGACACTGAGAGGATAATGCACTTGCCAACTTTAGAGTTTTGATGATTACCAGGACAACAACAATTTTGATGATCTTTGGGTTGATGTCAGACTCAAAGGTTGAGTTTATGGAAAGGAAATTGAGAAAGGAAAAAGCTTGAATTAAGCTCCATGGTTGAGATTCTATATTTGTGTTTAATGCAGCAAGAATGATGTTAGCTCACCATCTCTTTTTCTAAGCACAAAGTTTGTGCCCTTTTTGGAGAACTGTAGAAGGTGGTAGTCTAGGTAGCTCTGTGTTTTATCATCAGCTGAAATAGTAACATTTCAATACTTTCGTCATGTGCAGGATGGCCAGCCAAACGAGCGGAAACTTGTAAAATTATGTGAGTATGCTGCTAAAAAATCCTGTTCGTATCCCTAAGGTAAAGATCATAGCATGTGAGGTGTTAAATTATTTTGACTTTGACACTTGAGTCAATTATTAAATTGCTTGATAGTATTATTGCTTGGGTCCAAATTATTATTGTAGATCACGAAACAACTTGAAGAGAAATTCTTCAGAGAATTGCGATATGGACACCTGAAGATTGTTGGCATTGTCATGGAAGCTTATAATAAGTTGCTCTGTATGTGTGGGAAACAAATGTAAGTTTACTTGTCGATCTTTGCTTATGACAACTGAATTCATTCTGATGTTAACGGATCTTTTATTTTGATGTTGGTCTTAGGTTCTCAGATTGGCCCATCCCTTTTTCATTGATTTAGGAGCTGGAATGCCTAGACGTTTGTGAATTAGTTTTCCCTTGTAGAAGTTAATTTTTCAAATATCCACACCCCTCTATGTGTAAAAATCTTTCCAATTTCGTACCTTTTCGAGCATAAACTGTTTTTTTCAGAGGATATATTTCTTTGGGTTGGTAGTAATGGAATGGTTTCGTTATCTAAATGAACTACAAGTCTACAACCAAAGAAAAATCGGTTCCTGTTGAGAACTCAGCTAAGATTTTTTACAGTTTGGTCCTTGATGTTCTCTTATGTTAAGAAAGCTGAGAGAAATTGTCACAACATTTGATTGACCCTAATGCCTGGACTTGAGAAACTGAATTCTTTTCTAGCATTCTAATATTCACAGTTTTATGATCCTTTAACACACACTGCATCCTTCTTCCGTCGTTTGTAAATCTCGTTGTAGGCCTTCCATTCAGTGCTTAGTACTATTGGATTTTCAGGAGTAGACTGTAGACCCGATTTCTTTTTGTAAATATTTGTACCACTTGTCTGCTACAGCATTCTTACTTCATCTGCTTTTATTTTCTAAAATTATTGATATCTTTTCGAATTGGAGGTATTCGTCACTTCTCAGCTATGCAATATACCATTCTTGCTTTGCACGGCATACTCTAGTGAGTTGTCGGTGTAACTGGATTTTAATTGTCTCTTCAGGGCATACTTTGCTGCCAGTTTGTTGCTCCTTAGTGATGAGGTTTTGGACCAGTCAAAGGAAACTTCTGTGCAGGTAGTTGGATGCCAAACATTAACTCGATTTATCTACAGTCAGGTAAAGTACAAGATCTGCTTCTCTTTGGTTCATGGATTTTCAAATTTCATACTAATAGTGCAAGTTTTGTATTCTAAAGGAAGGTCTCTTACATTCAAACAGTCATTTTAAGTAGTTCACAAGTGATGAGCTTGTTTGTCTTTTTATGGGCTTCTGCTTTTTGTACATGTTGTTTTTGTGATTGTTCGGTTAGCATGATCTTGTCCATTGGATGTATATGCCACCACTCGGAAGATTGTAGTGAACAAATTTTATTCAGCATTGAAAACCAGTAGAAATTTACTTGAAGCAGAATTTTTGTTCTTTATAACACAAAGGAATACGTAAGATCAATTATCCCGTGAGTTTCCTGGAGGGTGGGCCTTTGAGGTTTTAAGCCTTCATTTGCGATGAGCTTATACATGGCTAAGTACTTAACCATGTAAGATAGGAATTGTGCTTTTTTGTTCTTTGTACACTATATCTTTTGTTTAAACATGTAGTGTCTTTATTATCATTACTATTGCTACAATTATTATTATTTTTGATTCTATGGTTTCTTACTGGAACTTAATACACGCACAGACTGATGGCACTTATGCCCGCAATATTGGAACTTTTGTTAACAAAGTATGCATGTTAGCTAAGGAGACAGGAGACAGGGCAGAGCATCAAAAGCGCTCCTTGCGAGCCTCAAGCCTACAATGCCTTTCAGCTATGGTAACTTCTTAACTTTGGTCTTCACTGCAAACTTGATCCTGCTAGCTCTTCATTTTTCTTAGAATGGTCCAGCATTGTAGGTATATGAACAGTTGTTTATCTTCATCTTTTCATATTCTTCTATAGTTAACTTAGAGTTTGACTTGCAGGTGTGGTACATGGCTGAGTTCTCCCACATTTATAATAATATTGATGAGGTCAGTAATCTTAATTTATCTTTCCTGAACTCAATGGTGTTTAAATATACTTAAGAGCGTTTCTTTTGATTGTTATATGGATCGGATGGGGTTGGCGAGGGATTCCAGCTGTTCATCAGGTTACTGAAAGAATTCTGATTCCAGCTATTAAAATTATGAACTATCTCCCATTTTTCACATTCATCTAGGTTGCTATAGATAATGAATCATCCTTAAGCTTGGAGGCTTGTGATGTCTAACTACGTGATACTATGGTGTCCATCCCTCTAGGATAATTGTTAATTTGTCTCATTTTTATGTCCCTAACTCTTCTTTGTAATATGGGTGACACTTTCTGGTGTCGTTAAATAAAACCGTTAGCTACTTCTCTTAGAACTGAGCAAGCTACCTCAGTCATCCTTTGCAATCATAAAGGTGGGTTTACTTGATATACTTTTTGAGTATTCTGGTTAACGTGTCTCGAGCCTTAGAAAAATGAGCGTATATTACCTACTCTTTGAAACAAGTGAAATGGTTTACCCAGTTTTATATGGTCCCCACCACAGGTTGTGCAAGTCATATTGGACAGCTATGAGGAAGAAGTGCAGAATGAGGAAAGGGAAGAACCACGCCATCAGTGGGTGGATGAGGTTGTTAGATGTGCAGGAGGAGGCAGTGCTGTTGCTGCTGCGAGTCCTTGCTGTACTGCTGTCAGGCCTCACCCTGATAGGAAAAACATTTCTTCATTGACAAAGTAATGTAAACGTGAAAGTGTACAACGTCTTTATTATAATACACTTGTGGACTTAAAGTAATAGTTTTGGTCATCTTTTGATTCCATCAATTTTTTCCCAGAGAGGAAATTGAAAATCCAAGAGTGTGGGCTCAAATTTGTCTCCAAAGATTGGCTGAGCTTGCAAGAGAGAGCACCACGATGCGTCAGGTTCTAGAGCCAATGTTTATATATTTTGATACTGGCCGCCACTGGTCTACTCAGCAGGGTTTGGCTGTCACCGTTCTGTGTGATATGTGTTATTTCATGGAACTTCCAGGTATACTTGCTTCACAATTTGTTTTAGCGAATGTTTGCGTTTTACTTGGTTGTGTTGTATCAGAACATTCTTACACTCGCTTTATCGTTCTTTTTCTTCTTCCAATAGATAATAATCGAATAGTTAGTTCCTCGTTGGTGAAACGTATAGTTCTTGATGTTCCTTATAATTTGTTTGTATATTGGTTCTGTTTCTACTATTTCAGTCTTTTGAGAATTTGATTAGGCAAACTTGCTTTATTCATTTGTGTTTCCTTGCTAATTCCTTTGTACATTATTCTTGATTTTCTTGTCTATCAGAAAATCAGCAGATAATCTTAAATGGCATAATACGTCACATGGACCACAAAAATGTTTCACATGACCCAGTAGTTAAGTCTTGCGTTGTCCAAGTTGCTGCAAACGTGGCAAGGCAGATTAGGTCTGGTGGAACTCTTTCTGACGTTGGATGCGTTAGTGACTTGTTGCGACACTTGAGGAAGAGTCTCCAGTCAATAGCTGGTCCAACTGGAGAACAAGAGATCAACTTGAATATCCATCTACAAAATTCAATTGAATCTTGCCTACTCGAAATTGCAAAAGGGGTAAGTAGTTGTCCTCTTTGTCCAGGCTGTTCTGACTTCCTTCCTCCATATGAAACATCCCTAAATTGTTCTCTCCCTCCAGAACAAGGATGCAGATTCATTGTTTTATTTGATGGTCATAGCATTGGAAAAGTTACCCCCTGTTGGAGTAGTTGCACGTGCAACCATGGGTTCAGTATTAATTCTTGCTCATGTATCAGTGGCGGTCCATTCCCATCTACAGCTGGTAAAATTTAATTTTGATCATGCGATTGTTAGGCTGGAACCCTATTCCATACTAATTCTTTTGACTCATTCCGAAACCCCCTTTATTTGTCTTCTAGAAACTTAATTCATCCAGTATAATTTTGATTAATCTTTGCAGGCCTTCCCGGAAGCTCTTCTTATCCAAATTTTGAAAGCTATGTTGCACACAGATACTGAAGCACGTATTGTGGCTCATCAGATATTTTCTGTTCTTTTGTTCCCGAGCTCTTGGAGATCATACGAGACAAGGAGATTGCAGTCTAACCGGAGATCTGCACTAGCTTCAGTCACTGATTTGCTTGATAAGCTTCGGAAAGAAAAGGATGTCAAGGGAGAAAAGAATGGGGATTGTGACGAGTTTAGGGGAAGAGAAGTTCCGGAGGATGAGTGTAAAGAGGGCCGGACTCATCGAAGCTCCCCCAACTTCTACAAATTAAGCTCAATTATTGACCGGACAGCTGGAACAAGCAACTTCTCTGAGGTAGTGATGTAGTAGTATTAGCGGTTTGATATTTGAGATGTTGTTCACTTGGCTTGTGCCATGAGTTCAGTCTTGCATTGTTGAATGAGTCTTTGGAGTTTTGCAGTAACCTTGTGTAATGAGCATATTATTGCTAATTTTTGCAGGAAACTTGTACAATGAAGCTGACTGAAGATCAGATGTTGCAATTGCTTTCTGGCTTCTGGATACAGGCCAACCTTTCAGATAATTTACCATCGAACTTTGAAGCAATAGCTCATTCTTATTGTTTGATGCTCATATCTTCACACATTAAGGTGAAACTGATCTGAGAATCATTTTGGTTGGCACACCTTTGCTCTCCTTTCTTGTGTCTCACTTCCCTTGTGCTGCTGTTATTATTGATCACGATCCTTGCATTAGATGGGCTCATGGGACTTATTGTAGCATTTAACTTATATAACAAATTTTGCTGAAATGTTTCATGTAGTTCAGTGAAATATTATCAATCTTTCGATGTATGTAGCATATAAGAAGATTTGGTCATTTGGAACAGTTAAATCACTTGTCTTGATGAACTAACCAATATAGTTTTTGCAGAATACAAACCACAGCGTTGTTGTGCGCTTTTTCCAGCTACCCTTGTCTCTAAGAAATGTTTCATTGCGTGACTGTGGTACTGACAGAACTATCACTATCACATTCTATTTTAACATCTTGGCTAGCCACTGTGGTTAACAAAACTCTTTTGGGGTTATAGGGATGTTTCCGTTTGCTTGCCGGAGATCAATGTTTATAACAGCAACTGCCATGCTAATGTTTGCTGGCAGAATGTATCAAATGCTTGAGCTGAATGATGTGCTGAGGTTACAAATTACATCTGATGTGAGTATTTGATTCTCACACTCTATTTCATTTTGAGATGACTCTGTTTGTTTATGTGCATCTTTATTTTCAATCATATTAAGACTAAACTAGCGTATACATTATAGCAGAAATGTTGATTCCACTACTCTAAATTCTAATGAGCTGATCTTTATGTAGGATGATCCCTATATGGGTATCAATGATGACCTTCTGGTGTATGTCAAACCTCAAGTGGAAATTGGACAGTATGGGTCAGCAATAGATAACCAAGCCGCTATCTCATTCCTCTCTGAATTAAGAGAGAAGAATCTTGAACAAGAAAAGATTACACTGGACATTATAGTGCGATACCTATGTTGTATTATTAAGGTATGCTTGGCTGTTGAATGTTTTTAGATTATTATACTACACTTCTTGAGCAGATCTGAAGTAGCAAATTTCTGATATATTCTTTTAGATAAAGGAAGAAGAGCTACTCAGTCAGCTGTCTGACATATTCACTCCTGACGAGGCCTTCATCTTCGCTCCAAAAGAATTAAGAGAATTGGATCATACTCACATCAGTCGCCATTTGAAGGACTCCCCTTCTCTGGACGGTGTAAGTTTGAATATAGCAGTGTCAGTTATTGTTTTGCCTCCTGATTTGTTGTCAAGATTCTAGTAAGTGATAGGTCATAATTGTGCAGGAATTATCTTTGAGCTCAGTTGTTGAAGATGATGTGACAAGTTCATTATCTAATTTGAATATTTCTGGCCAAAAAGTGGTGCCTCATTCTCCTTCAGATTCTCATATCATGAGCATTGGACAACTTTTAGAATCAGTAAGTCACTTAATTACTATTATACTCCTACTGACTTCCTCATAATCTCCCAATTTCACTTCAGCTAATCCTGAGCTCAACATGTACTATACTAGTTCACCATTATTCCTATGTATATCTTTAGGCACTTGAAGTGGCTGGACAAGTAGTTGGGACATCAGTATCAACCTCTCCCCTATCTTACAGCACCATGGCTGGTCAATGTGAAGCTCTTGAGGCGGGCACTAGGAAGAAGCTCTCCAATTGGTTGGCCCAGGAAAACTCCTCTTCTGGCGAGGCTTTTGCTTTTCCATCTGATGCAGCAACAGTAACTTATCCGGTGAGCTTTGTTAAGATATTAAGAATTCTTTATTATTGCTACCTTTTCCTCCTTGTTCCTGACCTTTAATCTTTCTCTTTTGCCATACATTTTCTCCCTTCCATTTTCAGTTTTCCTTTTCTTTGTAACTTTTTCTTGTTATGAACGAAACAGAGGAAGTTTTATCATTTTTCACTGAAAACGCTTTCCGTCCAACCAAAAAAAGGCCAAATGAAAATAAAGGGCTGATTCTGGAAAGTGGGAAGTAGCACAAGGGCTGGTATTAGCCAAATGATTTAGAATCTCTAATGGTCACTGTTGGACTATAATATTTAATCTCAATTGTTTCTTGTGTTAACATAGGTTTCACCTCGTGCTGGTGAAGTGCATGGAGAAACGGGATCCCATGACCAGTTTAACACTCTTAGATTGCCGCCTGCTAGCCCCTTCGACAACTTTCTCCATGCGATTTCTGGTCCGAAACCCATGTTAGCCGGACTATCTCCGCGAACGGAGTTGGACGCAAAAGAGGAGTGGCATTAGTGTATCAAGTTTGGTGTTAGTGTGTACTATGTTATCTAATTTTCTGTTTGATTACTGCTAAGTGCTAACCAAGTAGGCGTATGTAGGTGGTTTAACTTGCACAGCTATGTAGCTTCCGAAAATGAAAACGCTTCCCTCGTGTTAAGAAATCTAATTGAGAAATCAGTGACTTAGTGCCTCTCCTGTTTCTTCTCTTTGCAATTTTAACTAGGGGTGAGCAAGACCCGGTCTTTTTTCCGATTCCGGTCGTCGACCTGGTTATGAAATATTGGAATTGGAACCTATAAGTGATGCTAGTTACAATTGGGTCCGAAGAACATGGATCCGGTTCGGGGTAACCACTTAACATGCAAAAAAAAAAAAATATCGTTAGTTTTTTTCATTGATAAAATGGCCAAAATGTAGATTCCCAATGGGTTATTATTATTTATTCTTCCTCCGTTCCATAATAAGTGAAACACTTTCCTATTTTGAACGTTTCAAAATAAGTTGAAACATACCTTAAATGGAAAAAAGAAAGTGACAAAACGACAAGAGCACCATTACAAACTCATGGTTCTTTTTCTCTCCTCCTTTTAAGGCGTATTTTATGACTTTTTGGCTTTTGAAAGTGATGTTTATTAAATCTTGTGCCCAAACACTATGTTTCACTTATTATGGAACGGAGGAAGTATTTCTAAAAGTATGCAACTATGCATAGTCCTTGCTTTAACTCCAGTCTCCAGCTACTAAAGCCAACAAATAGACTTGTAGAGCAAAGCTCAGGGCGGACATGAAGGCCCCGGGTCAATGTTACCATGCCACAAGGCACGATCATTGGAAGAAGTAATAAAAATGGGCCATCTACTCTATCTGTTTGAGTTTTGTTTTCTTTATCAGAATCTCAATTTCTCGTACACTTCCTATGTTTTTTTAATTGCACCATTTTATTTTGGAAAAATGGAAAAGAATAATCCCACCTTTTGGTGGTTTTCTCATAATAATCCCTCATTAACTTAATTTCAGAATAATCCTACCTTTATGCCCCATCTTCTCAAAATGAGTCTTTTCACTTCCAACCTGTTTAACAGGTTATATTTTTTTTCCTTTAATCTCTCCTCCTACCTCACAACCTTGTTTCATGGCAGCCCCTCCATCACCACCACTGGCACCACCTCATCACCACCCTCACCCCCACCCTTGAAATAAACTGGCCCCTACCCTCACCACCCAAGACCACCTGAACCGAACCCCACCCCTACCCCTACCCTTACCCCTAAACAAAACCGGCCCAACCCCCCTCCCCACCACCCACGGCCACCCGAACCGAACCCCACCCCACCTTCATTGCCACCCCGAAATCCTACCCCCTTACACCCCACCCCCACTAGACCAAAACCCCACCCCACCGGATCGAAACCCCACCTCACCCCGACACCCACAACCTCGAACCGAAACCGGTTTGGTTGTGAGAACGAGAGGGACTGGGAGGGAGGGTGGGGCTTCACCGGCGCGGTAACGCGCTCGTTGTATACACGTCAAAGATACCTAATCTACCCAATATAGGGCAAGTAAAGGGTCGAATCCACAAGGACTAAGGGAAGCACCAATAAGTATCGATTTATGATAAGCTAAGCAAAGTCTATGTTTTTGAAGATTTATAGATGAAAAGACAATAAGAAAAATGACTTTGGGAATGGGTATCCACCAATCAACTCATTCACAAACCATGCAATCACAATGGGAATCAACAATGGAGATCAATTGAGGGGAATTGTTCATCCATTGGTACTCTAACCACTCTCTCGAGCTAGCTAGATTGACCTAGTCTCTCTACCGAAGACCTATTCTCATGGCTAAGGCATTCAACCAAGCATATCCATAAACATGATGAACTTAAACAAGCAAACTAAGTCCCCTAGGCTAGGTAGTCCCTATTCTCATGGTCCTTCAAGCCTAATAATCGATTTGAGGCAACTCATTAACTTCATCTCTCGATCCTTCACTAAGGGTACCTAAATTATGCTCCTATGATGGCCAATCACACTAACATTCATGAAAATGCCAAATCAATTAACCAAAATTATCTCAAGTCAAAACCCAATGTTGGATTTAGAGGTTCATGAACTCATTAATGGCTTCAAACCCTTCTCAAAGAAATATCTACTCACAAATCATGATAAATTATAAACTAAAAGACATTAACAACTATTAACATGAACTAAAACAATAATCTAGGATGAACAAGTAAATAGAGTGAAAATGACATGAAAATAAGAAAACAAAGTAATAAAATATGAGAGAGAGTAAGAAATTCTCATTAAAGTTGCAAGGAGCCTCCAAATCTTCAAGTTTCCTTCTTAGATTTTTCAAATTCCAAGCTTTCAACAAGTTTCTCTCACTTCTCTTTCTAGAAATGAGATTTTCTCTCTTCTAGGGTTCTAAGAATTTCAAATCTCCCTTTATTAAAATATAATGTAAATTAGCTTGCACTAAAATGAGAGGAGTTTGCCTTATATAGTCCTAAAATAAACTAGGCATAATTACAAATTAACCCCCATTCAAAAAGTGGATTTAAAATGAAAGATTTCCGAAAAAGCCCAGCGACCCGGGCGGGTGGAGTGACCCGGGCGGGTCGGACCGTCAGAACTGAAATCAGTTTCGTCAGTTCATTTTAAAACGGCCATATCTCGCTCGTTTTTCATCGAAATTGAGCTTATGACCACTCGTTGGAAAGATATTGAGCCAAGCTTTCATCTTCAACTTGAATCGCTCAAAAATATTTTGTGTACTGAAAGTTATGGTCATTTGAAGTTGACCCTTGTGCGCAAACTCTTCCAAAACTTCTTATATTTGCCCCCGGAACTCGGTTATGCTTCCTTGACCTTCCTCTTTGATATTAATATTCGGGGTTGTGCAAGTGTCCTCCAAGCATGCTCCTAAATCCTGAAACAAAATAAATCGCCCAAAGAAATTGCATACAAGAAGGAAAATTGCACAAATTATGGAAATAGCTAACAAACTAGCCTAAACTAACTCAAAAACAACTATAATACCAACTAAAAACTATCAAAAAGTAAAGCAATAAACAAGACATCACACGGAAGGGAAGTGGGGGGGCGAGGCAGGGGAAGGGTAGGGAGGAAGGGGAAGGGGAGAGAAGGGAAGTGGGGCTTCACCGCGCGAAAGGGAAATCGACCGGGTCCGACTGGGGGGCGGCTGGGTCCGACGAGCGGGGCGACCGGGTCCGACGGCAGGGGGATGGGGAGG
Source organism: Beta corolliflora (assembly GCA_947648045.1). Lineage (NCBI taxonomy): Eukaryota > Viridiplantae > Streptophyta > Magnoliopsida > Caryophyllales > Amaranthaceae > Beta > Beta corolliflora. The sequence continues at coordinate 209,455 of CANSZD010003311.1, forward strand.
GAAGGGGGGCGGCTGGGTCCGACGGCAGGAGGATGGGGGCTCCGGCAAGGGAGGGAAGAGGAAATAAAAAATGTTTTTTATAAATTCCTTTATTTAAAAAAAAAATAAAAAAAAAATAAAAAAACTAATCACAAGGTGACACGTGGCAAGTCACCTTTTAAAACAAGTTACCAATTTCACAAATCGGTAAAAGGCTCATTTTGAGAAGATGGGGCATAAAGGTAGGGTTATTCTGAAATTAAGTTAATGAGGGATTATTATGAGAAGATCGCCAAAAGGTGGGATTATTCTTTTTCATTTTTCCTTTTGTTTTTGACAATTTTCATTAACCAACTTTGTTAAGCTATCTTGTATCATTATATAAGAAAGAACATAGTCATCTTGTTGGATCGTCTCAATGCAAGGATTCCAAAAGTCAAAATTTTCTTATTTTTACTTATACGCAATCAAAGATATTGACATTCAAATAAACGTGAAAACAACATGATGCAATATAAAAACAGAAGAAGTATTTAGATAAATTTACTGAATTTGGTATGTGCTTTCTTTAAGGCTTGTAATTAACTCACTCTAAAATCCTTAGTGTTTGATCAATGATGTATGAATATGTTTGAAAAGAGTAATAAATCATCAAAGTCCAGACAAAATTTATGGAATGTGACACTTAGTTTGTAGATTAAAAGAGACTTCAAGGGATACACACATCCATACACAGACGTGTGGAATTACACTTCTATTATGTGTGATTATTCATAACCATATTACACATGATAGGATTCCTTTTAGCCATCCTTTTCTTATTATTATGTTTGGAAATTTCTTAAACACAATTTGACATCCATTTTTTGCATATAAACTCTTATTGTGGTCGACATTATATGTCTCACTTCCATTTCCTTCTAATTTTGCCGCCTCACTAAAATAAAATTATTTATTGTAAAATTAATATAATTGGGGTAAGGTGGCAAGATAAGAATAATTTGGGATACTTGATGAGACACTGTGTAGCATTAAGGATCCCTCCTTATTACATCATCAAAAACATGAAAAATCTTATCCCAAATAGATGAATTTGGTGAATCGTGGTTTGTTTCATCCTACATATTAGGATTTACTTCACAATACTACATTAATTTGGTCTAGAACTAGAATTAACAACTAATGTTGGTTAATTTAACAATTAATATAACAAAATAGAAGTACTAATGACGGTTAACATAAATCTATATTCTCCTTTCTAAGGAAACAATAGGATAGTAATGATTTCTCTTAAGGCAATAACCCAATTTATCTAAAAGTAAAAGATTACCGAATGATGCTTTCTGCAGAAGGACTTTAGAGAGATTTGACCCCTAATCTTCCACCTAAAAGTCAAGAAGAAATTTGCCAACTACTTTAACCTCGCTATCTCAGCCATTTACTAATAATGAACCATATCCGGATCATTAGATGCCTACTCGACCTATCAAATCAAATAAAAGTTTTCTTAATCAACAAATTGCACCTCTCAAAACATAAAAATGTTGATAATCAAACAAGTTGATAAATGATAAATGTAGCAAGTCCACCTTAGTCCTTGTTCACAAAAACAGGCCCATAAAAACTCGACCCATTTTTCTCAACATTCTTCCTATCACAATTCACACTCTCAACTTGACCATTTCCCCTAAAACCTTAGCTAATTTCTCCTCTTCTTTCTCTTCTCTCACTCTTTTCTGAGCTGAAGATATCTTCACAAAAAACAATGGCGCACTCATATGTAGCGTTACAATCATCTTCAACAACTCCAAGACTCAACACTTCCATCTTCGACCACAACCACTTCGTTTCTCGCTCCTCTGACCCTCACTTTCTCTCTCTTCCATTCAAGCCTCTTTCTACCAGGTAACAAATTTCTTAATGCTAAACTCAAGATTTGAATTTATGCATTTTCAGTTCATTTCTTTGCTCGATTTTAGCTTTTTACTCGATTGAATTTTGCTAGGGTTTTAAAAACGAGTGATTCTTCCGAGAAAATTCGTCGAACTTCGACAGTTAAGGCGGTGTATTCTGATGGATTTGGTACTCCTCGAAGAAATGAGCGCTCTGGTCTTTGGTCCGTTAGGTAGGAATTGTTCAAGTGTTTTTTTATTCAGTGTTTTATTTCAATCGAAAGTTTGGATTAATTGTTGTTGCAGTATGTGTAAATGAGTAATTTGCTGTTGAAGCTGTGATATAAATGTGAAATTTGAATTGAATTTTGTAGAGTCAGTTAGGTAGGAATTGTTCAAGTGTTCTATTTCAATTTTATCGAAAGTTTGGATATTATTGTTGTTGCAGTATGTGTAAATGTGTAATTTGCTGTTGAAGCTGTGATATAAATGTGTAATTTCAATTGGATTTTGTAGAGTCAGTTAGGTAGGACCGTAGGAATTGTTCAAGTGTTTTTTATTCAGTGTTTTATTTCAATTTTATCAAAAGTTTGGATTTATTGTTGTTGCAGTATGTGTAAATGTGTAATTTGCTGTTGAAGCTGTGATATAAATGTGAAATTTGAATTGAATTTCGTAGAGATGATCTGTTGGTTCCATCGTCACCGTATCTTCCTGCATATGCGCAAGGACAAGGACCGCCTCCGATGGTACAAGAGAGGTTCCAAAGTGTGGTTACTCAGTTATTTCAATATGTAAGGGTTTTCTTTTGGTTGTTTGAGTTAATTATCTATTTTTAGCTTTTAATGATTGAAATTGACATTATATAATGATGTTTTGGCTAATTTGCAATGTATTGAGTACTCTTATTTGTTGATTTTTAGAGAATTATTCGATGTGGTGGAGCGGTTGATGATGATATGGCTAATATAATTGTTGCTCAACTTTTATACCTCGATGCCGTTGATCCTACCAAGGTTTGTTTGTCGTTAGTTGCTATAGAAAATTTTGGAGTCTATATAAGGTTGAATGAGATGGATGTAGTGTATCATATTTCTTATTATATTATACTAATTGCTGAATTCTCACTTTGTTGGTTTATATTATGATGTCATCCTTGTGAAAAGTGGCTTACATTTGAAATTAAAACAAATACTTTTAGACAAATGCCTTCTTTGTGATTAGGCACTGTTTGTCAAGGATATTTAAGCTAGTGTTGCATCTGCCCGACAAATTAGCTGTAATAAGATACTACTCCAACAAGCTAGTGTGCGATCGATATGTTTCATTTTATCCCCATTAGAGCTGTAATGTGCAGCTACTCCAACAAGCTACTGTTCAATAACTATGTTTCGTTTCATCCCCATTAGAGCTGTAATGAGAAGCTACTCCAACAAGACTGTAGTTTACATGTTATATGTCATCCAAAGCATTTCAGCTACTTTTTAACAACTAGGAGTGCCAATTATCCTAATACATTGAGCTGTTTTAACTTCTTTCAGCTACCAGTTTTTTTTTCCCCTATTCTTTTTTGCTACTTTCTTTTATTAAAGCCTACAGGGCTGTTTGGTTTGGGGGTGGGGAAAAGAAAAGAAACAGAAAAAGAAAGGGAAGGAATTAAATTGAATGAATCCCTTTTAATTTACTGCCTTATTTGGTTTGAGAAGAGAAAGGGCTTCCGTTCAATTTTAAGTGTTTGGTAAAACAAAAAAGAGAAAGGAAAGGACAAGTAAAATTCAACCCATCAAGCTGAACATAACCACCGCTGCCATGAATTTAAAACCACCAAGCCACCTCAAACCTCTCCAATTGACAAACAATGCTCTGCCACCACCCTTTTTCCTCCCATGGTTTGTAAGCACCACCACTATGTAGCCTTGAAATGGTTGAGGTTCTAGTATGGTTGAATGGCCAACGGTTTTACATGTGGAACCTTACCGGCCAAACTCGACCTTGATAGGGTTAAATGTGGTAATGTACCATTTCATAACCTTCATATTTCAATTTAGGGGTTGATTTGCTCGGTAAAGTCTCCATAGTGGTTGGTGGGATTCACGGTGGTTTGGAATAGTGGTGTTGTGGGCGTATGTGAGGGCAGTTGTGTTGAGTGATGTCGCGGTGTTGCTGATGGCGGGTTATGGTAGTGGTGCTGGGTTCATCGGCCATGGTGGGCAGGATGCTGAAGTTTAATTGTGTTGGTTAAAGAAGATGATGATGGGTGAGATGTCAACCCCCGAGTGGGGAATTCAAGTCCTGGGTGGGTGGGGGGGTTGAAAGACCATGAAAAGAGGGACATGCGGAGGAATGGAATGGAAGAAATGTCGACCAAACACTTGCAAAGGGTATTGCAGTCATGATTCCTTTGCCCTTTCTTGATTACCATCTACCAAACATCCCTTAAGTTAATTGTAGACTTTGGGTGATGACTTGGAGAGTTGGACGTTCTATATGCTTTTGCCAAGTCTTTCTTATTGATTATATATTTAACTTGGCATATCATTGGACCCTTGGTAAGTGATGCTCTTGGTTCGGTACTGTAGATTTGATTTAGCATTGTATAAAGATGTTCAAGTTAAGCTGTACTGTGATTGCTGCTCCTGTAAATGTTTTTGATATACCTTGCTTAGGCCTTAGACATAGTGCTAATTTCATGTCCGTGCACTTGCTATTTTCTAAGGATTTATGAAATATTATGCTGCTTTGAATTTCCACTAGCTTATGAAATACTCCCTCCGGTCTTTATTAGTTTACCCGTATTCCTTTTTGGGATGTCCCTTATTAGTTTACCCATTTCTTTTGTTTCTATTTTTGGAATGGGACCACCAACTTTCTATCACACACACATTAAACGTTAATATAAATTAATCTTTTCTCTTTCTTTCTATGTCCCACAACATCATTTCTCCTAAAACTCTGTGCAAAGAAACGGGTAAACTAATAAAGACCGGAGGGAGTATTTGTTATGCAAAACCCTTCTTGAATGTTGTGGGCATGTGTCAACTTATGTACTTCTTTCTCTTAGTTTTCGTAATTTTCTAATTTTCTGTATGTGTTCGATGCATTTTTGGTGACATTTGCAGGATATTGTCATGTATGTGAATTCTCCGGGAGGGTCAGTTACAGCTGGTAATCTTTTCTTTATTATATCGAGTTTATCTGCTGATAAATGATGGCAGCTCCTTTTTCCTTTTTTTTTCCCTTATCAAGTTATATGGCTCTAATCATCTTCTTGTTAGGTATGGCAATATTTGACACAATGAGGCACATCCGACCTGATGTCTCCACTGTATGTGTTGGACTTGCAGCAAGGTGACTTCAAATTTCTTGATTATTCGGCACTTTTGTTCCTTTGTTTATGGACTTCTAATTTTTAATTCACTTTCAACATTATTTTTTTGCCGTGCTTTCTTTTTCTTCTCTCAATGGTTCCAATCTGGTACATAATCTAAGAATTTTGAAGAGGGTTGCATAGAATGTCCTTAACTATATAAGTTTCTGGAGATCCAACCTTGTCGAATTTTCTTGGGTTCTTCTCTGTTGTAATGAAAGTCTTATTTGAGTTTTGTGTTCTTTTTATTTCTCCATTTGTGCTCAATCTAGGCTAGCAGGACAGAATCGCTTGGTTCATGTGCTGACTTTCTTAGTAAGGGAAAACCTCTTACCAGTACAACAACCCCCCTTGTCCATAATTATCTGAACAAGGGCATTAACCTGAATGGATACTTACTATTAGTGATTTAGCAGCCTGGGGTGATGTGTGTGGGTGGTGGGGGGAGCGGGTACACATCTCTTACCATTGCTCCCCTTTTACCCTGAGTCTTGACAGAAGGAAGTAAGCTTGTGGTCTGCTTTCATAGTCAATCAGGGTGATGAATTTTGAGCCTTGCAGTGAATTCTGATTCTGACAACATCGTTTGAACTGTTTCCTGGGCATTTTGAGGGGGAGGCGATTTCTTATCTGTCACTTCTTGGAAACTTGTCACATATAATCCTTGCTATAGTTGCTTGGCAGTTTTTCTCTGTAGTAGTGCTTTTGAATAACCTTTTTGTAACCCTTCATTTACAAACAATTTTTTTTTTGAATGCTTCGTTTTTCAGGAAATTATGTCATTAACCCCTCATCTGAAAGCCAATAATCTTCTTTACTAGAGTGTGGAGTTAACTTGAGACTTCATAACAAATTTGTATCACTTAGGTCCTGTTTGACAAGCAGATAGCTGCTAGTTGGTTGTATTAGCGGGGTTGACTAGTTGGTTATATTAATGGGTGGCTGCTAGTTGGTTGTATTAGCGGGGTTAACTGGCTGGTTGTATTAGCAGGTTTGACTAGCTGGTTGTATGGGGGTTTGATTAGCTGATTGTATTAGCTAATTGTATAGAGTGTTTGGTAAATAGCTGATTATATTTTAGCCTATTTCTCAATCACCATAATGTTCTCTATCCTCTTTCACCAATAGGCTCCCCTTACTAGCTATTTCAAAATTAAAGGTTTGGGTCAGAAGCTCTTCCAATCCTCTATTTATCAAACACCAATATTAGAGGATTTGATTAGTCAATCCTCTAAATTCAGTCAAACCCTCTAATTTATACCCAATCCTTTCTTTACCAAACAAGTTCTTTAGTATAAAGGGAAGACATCTATGTTTGAATGGCAAAGCCAGTCAGAACATTACAGTGATACTGGAGTATTAGGTAGCCTGCATGCTTTTTCAGTACTTTGTATATGGATGTTACTGACACATGGACTTGTGTGTATTCTGAATGTTATTTGACATTTTTGTGCAGTATGGGAGCATTCCTTCTAAGTGCCGGCACCAAAGGTAAATCATCCACACTTGATTGGATTACTTACAATGTTTGATTCAGCTATCTGTCAGAGGCTAAGTATTGTTTTATCATTGTGATGTGATGTCATATATAAAGGAAAAAGGTACAGCTTGCCTAATTCAAGGATTATGATCCATCAGCCTCTTGGTGGTGCACAGGGTGGTCAAACTGACATAGACATCCAGGTAAAGCTGTCACCTTCTAGTATTGCATCCCCGCAAGATAGTTTACTCTAGTTATAGACAATTCTGTCCAATCCTGGAAGACGGAGTCTCTTTCCGTGTGTAAGTTTGTGATGTTCTGAAAACCCAAGCATTGTTCCAGGATCCCTGCATTAGTGTGAACATTATTGATTGGAAACATGTTACTGCCTGATCTGATAAAAATGCAAGCTCAATCACTGTTCTCTTTCTGCTGGCCAGGCAAATGAAATGCTGCACCACAAGGCAAATCTCAACGGGTATCTCGCTTACCACACTGGTCAAAGCTTGGAAAAGATCAACCAGGACACTGACCGTGACTTCTTCATGAGTGCTAAAGAAGCCAAAGAATATGGGCTTATTGACGGTGTCATCATGAACCCTTTGAAAGCACTACAGCCGCTAGCTGCTGCCACTGCGGACCAGGTGTCTTGATAGTAGCAAAGACCGTCAATTCTTATTGTGTTAGTCTTAGAAACATACTGCACCGGAGTCAACTGTGAATGGAAGCACACTTTCTCTGATATTATGAATTTGGAAGATGTGTGACGAGGAAATGAGTGGCTCCTGTAAGAACTGTTTTGGTTGATGGGAGAGGGTTGTGTTCCAGAGACATTGAAAGATTCATCTATTGTGCACCTATGATGCGATATATGATGATATATGAATTGAATAGGTCATTCTTGTAATTCTGTCTGAACAGTTTGTAACTGTAAAACAGGCTTTCCCTGTTGCAATCAGAAAATGGAAGTTTATTACGGGCTATTTTGCATAATGTTTGAACTTGGACAATGAGCTTTCTTGTTTGCTTGGGAACTCATGGGAATTGGGACAGTGAAGTTACTGGGAGTTCGAAAGAATTGCTAAAACTTTAAAAAGATGGTCTTATGTTTAAAAATCCATTAGCTAACACTATCTAAATTTTAGTTATAAAAAAGGTAGAAAAGAAGAGGACAATGAAAACAGAACCCGAAGCCCTTTTACCTAAGGTCCTCTGTAATTTGAGTAATAGCATAGACTTGGTGTAGGAACTCATTTCTTCTATGCTAACTAATGTGTTTGCCTAGAAGATTATTGAAGTAACTAAGGGAATTTTTGTTGGAAGATGCACATTTGGTTGTTCGAGAGATGATGACTTCAAAGAGTAATTATAATGATGAATTTGATTCACTAAAGTATTTTACTTGGTTCATTGCGATGATGTGTTAAAGTAACTATGACTACAAGTACATTTGTTTTCTATCTAAAAAGCTTGCAAACTATATTGTTACTATTGTATCCCAATCACAAATTGTTACTATTGTATTAAATTTTGATAAGAAAATCTAAGAGAGAAATAATTTACCTTAATATACAAAAAAGTAGTAAGGATCTCATAACCCGTGCTTTGTTTCGACTTTTACATTATACATCAACTAACTTTTACCAATTTTTTTACGAATATACTCTCCGTTCCAATTCATTTGCAACAGATTGAACTTTTACACTATACATTCATACGTTCCTTTTGACCATCTAATATGATTGATATATAAGGTTAAACATACACATGTGAAATCTTGGTTTACGTCTCGATGTATGATTTCACAATATTATTTTTATATTTTTATTATTGATAACAAAATATATTAATGGTTAAAGTTGTAAATTGGGAGGCGTGAAAAATACAAACGTTGCAAGTAAATTGGAACAAATATTTCCTCTGTTCCAAATTACTTGCAACATATGACTTTCACACTATTTATACACTCCCTTTTGACCATATACTCACTCGGTTTATATAATTATTTTTATTTCGGATTGCACACCACGTGACATATTTCGTCAAATAAATCGTCAATTTTTCACAAAATATTTCATTTTTTCTTACGGAATTTGTTGATGGGTGGTAAATTAAAACAAAATGAGTTTTTTTTCATGGGAAAAACAAAAAGTTATATAAGATGGTTATCTAAAAAAAGGGTTTATATTTCTAATCTATGCACCTAGAGCAAAGGTTTAGCTATTTGTTTTTAGCTTTGTTCAACAAAATTGACAAATATGACATAGTTAATTAAAGATATTACTATTTTCATAATATGAATCGGATATCATTTATGATTTATGAGAATAATATCTTTAATTAACTATGTCATATTTATCAATTTTTTGAATCAAGTTAAAAACAAATATCTAAACCTATACACTAGGTGCATGTGCATAAGTTAGAAAAATCGATGAGGTTGAGGTGGTGGAGTAGGAAGAAGATCGCTTCCCACCTCATATCACTCGTGGGACTCATCCCGGGATTTCCCTTATCGCCAGTGAATCCCCCTTCATCTTACCTTTAAAAAAAATTAGAAAAATCGATTGCTAATGCAGAAAAATAGACGTCATATAAAAGGGTTGAATTTAAATAATCTTGAGTTAGTCTTTGCGTGGGCGCAGTCAATAATAATATTATCATGACCAAAACCACTTATTTAACATAATGCCCTTTAATTCATATAAGAACCTTTTCAAATTTTAAGTTACACTATACGATTCTTATCTACCATAATGACTATTTTTTTTAATATAGGAACTCTTTTATCACATTAGTTTATCATGATTGAAATTTTCACTTTTGTGACATAATAACCTTCTTTTTTTTTCATAGTCAAACTTCATAATTTATATCTATTCATCTTTTATACTTTTTTTTTTGTATAGCGATCCTTTTTTTTCATAAATCACATTGAATTAACGATTGGCCTACACTAATTTGAGTGTGGATCAAAGTCCCATATAAGTTTTTTACCTTGTAAAAACACTATGGTTTTGGTCTTTTGGAGAGAGGCAGAGAGGCTAGGGTTTAAAGAAAAACATAAGAAGTTTGTAACCCTAACTCTCCAAATTTTAATCCTTAGAATTTGCGGCGATTACAAAAGCTCTATTCCAGTTTTCTTCATCAATCCAGGCTACTTTTCGAGTAAAGAAATTGAAGGCATTTTTCGACAATTCCAAAAAAAATTAAGGTTTGTGTAGGACTAATTTTACTATATATTGTAAGTTATAGTTTAGCATTAAATATTCGAGTAAGAATTTCCAGTTTAATTCTCTTTCTATGTTAGCAATAAAAAAACCAGATTTTTGTGTTTCATATAATCTTTCAATCGATTCATTACAACTATATCTTGAAGAAGAGGAGAATATAAAGAATTTTTCTTTTGAAAAATAATTATATACTACATGTAATTTGAGAAATTTCTTAATATCAGTTAGAAAGATGATCTCTTAGTAATGTTCTTTATATACATGGCATCGTATGTGATTCCTTGCTAGGGAATTTTTGATTGAAGTGTATAGCTGGGTGTAAATTGTCTTCGTCTTATAGTGTTCAAACCAAATTGTGAGGATTGGTAGAAGATCAATTGCTACATAGCTTAGTTCTTTTTGTCTGGGGAAAGTGGTTCTCAGAAGCTAGAGTCGGCCTTCGCTAGAACATGTATTTGTCTTTGTTTGGAACAAACAATTGGCTATGAGAGCCATGAAGGTTTTGAATTCTAAAAGGTGCTTGGAATGTAACTCTTTCGGGATTCGGGAAGCGAGTCCATATATTTTGACTTCATGGATTTGGGAGGCCCTCCTTTTAGACATTGGGTCATTTGTATAATGAACTAATGATTCGAGACGATAAGTAATATATAGTGTAATTCTCTTAATAGTAGGACATGAAAAAGAAAGCTTTTTTGTTGGCAAAAGTGGCCTGCATTTCTATTATTAGAGTGGTAGTTAGCCTGCTAAGTTGCAGATAGTGATGAGTGCGGGGGAGAGGGGGGTTGCAGATGGGACCTCAGATGAAGGGGATGAATTGACACGTTCTTTCGAAAGTATTATGTTCTAGATTTCTAGCATTACCCTCCCCTGACCTTTCTATGCCATTCAATCAACTGATTTACTACGTCGAATGCCGACATTTATTCGCTTATAAGTTAAAGACCTAGTGCACGTATGAGGTATATTTTGCTTTCTTTTGTTACACTGCCACTATCTGGCAAGAGTCCTTATCTGCTATCTCATTTGTGTGTTTGTGTACATAAGAATGTTTTCGTTGATTTAATTCTTGTCTTACCTTCATAGGTAAACTCTTGAGCGAGCATAGATGGTTGTGCTTAGTAAATACCCTTCTTCAATCAATGGAGATGAATTGGAAGATGACGAGGAGGTAAATACTATGGGCAATGATTCAGAGTCTGAGGAAGAATCTGAATCAGATGATGAAGAACAAGATGACATAAAGCTAACAGAACCTTCAAAAACTGCTATCTATAATAAGGATGGTATTGCTGATAAGTTGAGTGAGATAAGCTGGCCTGACAATATAGATTGGATGCATACTCTTGATATAGTTATTGATCAAGAGAAAGAAGTTGATGTAAATGATGACCTCGCTCGTGAGGCAGCATTTTATACACAGGCAATACAAGGAACCCGACAAGCCTTTGCAAAGCTCGAATCTAAAGGGATCCCATTTCTGCGGCCTTTTGATTATTATGCTGAGATGGTGAAGACTGATGTTCATATGGGAAAAGTGAAAAGCAAACTTTTGATGGAGAAGAAGCTAAGGGAAGAACAAGATGAGAGAAGGAAATCTAGAGAAGCTAAGAAAATGGGGAAACAGGTTCAGGCTGAAAAAGAGAAAGAGCGAGCTAAGGAGAAGAAGGAGCACATAGAATCTGTTAAGAAATGGAGGAAGCAGCGTCAAAGGAGCGGGTTTGCAAATGACAAGGATGAAATGAAGTTGTCCTTCGAGGGGGGTGGATCGCATGAAGGTAAGCGTAAAAGGACCACCTGGTGTGCGTCCTGGAGATAGGTCGGGTGGAAAGGCAAAACAGTTTGGTGGGAGGGGCAAGAAAGGGATGGACAAGAACAGGAAGAGCCGTGATTTCAGAGATTCTAAGTTTGGGTTCGGGGCAGGAAAGGCAGTCAGAAGCAGAATTCTGCGGATACAACCAATGACATCAGAGGGTTCAATAATAAATCTCGTTCTGGTAACAAGAAAAGAAAAATGTCTTAGTTTCTACTGTCTGTCTTTAGTCTTCTTCTGTTCTAATAGTTCGGCTTCTTTGATCTAGATCTGCAGCCTGTTTGTTTTTTGTAATATTATTTTAAGCAATTTTGCGACATTTTCCTTCTTTTTTGTTGAAACGATTAATTGGCTTTGTAATTGCATCCTGAACACCTTCTTTTTATCTCGTTTGATTCATGGGTGACGCTAAACACATATCCACACCTTCAACCAAATACGTAATAGCTTATCCAATTTTCTGTAAACTTCAGTAGCTAAATAAAGATAGGTTCTTTTACCAAACTAGCTACGTTGACACAAATTCTATAAGCGTAAAGATAGGTCATATCATTGGTTTTTGGCTTTTTCTTCTCCTCAACTGATATAATTCTTCCCTCGTTTCTTTTAGTTGTAACTTGTATCTAATTTGACTTGTCACATCTACCAATCACATTGCTTTAATTAATAAAATCATTAGTTATCAATTAGGAGATATTTTCAAATTTTGATAATTTGTTTTAAAAAAAGACAAATACATAAATTTTCATATAAAGTATTAGTAGTAAAAAATTATGGTCATAGGAAATATATGTAAGCTGCACAAAGTTGAAAATACCAAATAGAGGGAGTAGATTTTTCGGTTTTTTCCCCCTATCTAGGATACATTTATTTTCCATAATTGTAACTGTATTATTATATGAAAAAGGATACAAACATGAATACCATGTATTATGGACATGGAGAAGTGCCTTTTCCACATTAGCGACCAGGGGGCCCTATAGTAATCACTTCCTATTTCCCCCTCGTTAACCCTCGTCGACCAAATTTAAAAGGAAAATTTAATATTTTTTGGGGGGGGGGGGGTGGGGGGGTTGGGGGTGGGTTTGGGGGTAGTTTAAGAAAGGGGGGGGGAATTTTATATTTTGGGGGTTTTTAAAAAAGAAAAAAAAAAAAAAAAAAAAAAAAAAATCTCAACATTTTACCAGCTAACTGCTAATCCATATAAGAGAAGTTATAAATGTCTAAAACAAGTCTTAAATAAGATGTATTTACAAAATTTAATTGTGCACTGTCAAAAGTTATTTCGACGAATAATCGAGTAGCAAGGAATTAACCCTTTAAATATAAATGTGACTAGTATCTTAGTCTTACAGTATTGTAAGTTCACCTTATAGTAGTATTATAAGATTTGTGATACTTTTATGTCCAAAAGAGTGGATTATTCTTCTTATCATTTATTTATTTATTTCAATAAGGGAAGAAACTAGAGAGCATCGATTGACTAATTCTCCTCGTCGTATATTAATTGCAACACACCCCCTGTGCACAAAGTCTTAGGAAGTAAATGCACTATGACATGAGTTTTATTTTTTAGACAGCTCTGATATTTACAAATTAGCTTAATAAATACATTTCAATTGTTTGTAAAACATCTCGAAGAGAAATCCGTGCTATTCAATAAACAACCAGTAGCTCTTTATGCCTCCTAATGATCCAATATAGCTGGCCTAAAATTCATAAAAGTAAGACATAAGCTAATGACAACTTTTCTAAATACAATACTGAATGTCTGAATGTTGAACAAAATGTTAAAGGTTTTTTTATTAATCATAAAGAACAATACTTTATCTACCAATGCTGAAAAACAGTTTCAAGATGATAGATCAAAATTTCTCTCCACATAAGATCTCTTAGTTTGATCTCCCCGATATTTGGATCAATATCAAAGTTCAACAGAATGATCATATAAAGCTGAAATGTAAGGGTGTTGAAGTGTTTTAAAGATGGTAATCCTCTTATTCAAGCCAAATACAAGCATTTTTTCTAGCAAGTCCAAGGCCAAAGGATCAACCTCGGAGGATATAAGGCTGCGAATGGAATTCCACTTGAATAATGTTGTGTTTTTATGTAGTTTATTGTTCTTAAATCCTCAATGAAATCAAGATCAGAATTATCACGAGGAGTTCCAAGAATGTTGAGGATGAGTTTCAGTTGAGTAAGACTATCTCCACTAGGGAAGATGGGTCTGCGTCCCAACATTTCAGCGAAAATACATCCAACACTCCACACATCAGTGGATGCATTGTAGTTGTCACCGCAAACAAGTAGCTCGGGTGCTCGATACCAACGGGTTACAACATATCTCAGTCATATATTTACCTTCACCTTTGCTAGTTCTTGCTAGGCCGAAATCGCAAATTATCTTTAGGTCTAGTTTGCGCTTACCCAAAAGATTTGCAGGTTTTAAATCCCGGTGTAGGATGTTAGCTGAATGGAGATGATTTAGGCTTCCAAGTAACTACAAGAGGGGATAAAACGTGGATCAATTATCAGAATACAGAATATCAATGATCAACACATATTTCTTTGAATTTTTTTCAAATCATAACATTCTGTAATACTTCCTTGGAGGTTTTTATTAAGTTGCAAATTTTTTTACTTTTATGGCTATTAATGCACAACTTTGACAATAAATATCTTTAATTATATATCAATGAAAATAATTAAACAAATTTATATCATGTAAAATATGCGTTGAGTTAAGTCCAACAACATGTCTTATATAAAAATTTGTTTTATATATGAGTTAATTCTTTGCGATCAAATTTAGTATATGAATAGGGTAAAAATCAGAGAGTTGCAACTATAAAGAAAAAACAAGACGAACGAAGTAAACAATAAAAACAGAAAGCAAAAATTAAGAATTAAGAATATAATACATGAACCAAAAATAACTTGGAAGGTGCTGATCATTCGTACGAGCTCATAGCCTTCTTCAAGATTTTGAGAGCTTCGTGCCATCAAGGGCTTTAGGCAAGTCTTTCACACATTGCCACAAATCATCTCCCGTACATCATAGGTGGAGCCATGCCATTTTCCACTTTATTTTTGCGAAAAGTTGTTTTATTTTTTACGAAAAAGGGTGATCATGTGGAAGAAACTTCCAGTGGGCAATCAAACCATGACACTTTATTGCTATTATCAAGCCAAAATGCCTTAGTTTTATCCATACAATATGGGCGTGCCTTTTCCACACAGAAGCCCATCCAGACAACATACCATATGCAAGAAAGTCACTTACCGGCTCACGTAGCGCCGCACTGAGCATGAAATTTTGCTTCCGTGAAATATCATAAGTCATAGCACCAATCTCCCACAATTGTTTGAGCTCTTCAATTAATGGTCGGATGTAGACATCTAAATTGCCCTTTGGATTTTTAGGCCCTAAACTAGTAAAGAGAGGAACATGAAAGGCTTTTTAAATACACATCGATGGAGGCAAATTATATGGAGTAAGAATTACATGTGCCACCAAGAATATTATCCTCCAAACTTACCAAAGGGTGAAAAGCCATCGGTGCACAAACCTAATCGAACATTACGTGTCTCGTAGGCAAAATCGGGAAAGTGGCATCAAAGTGCTTCCACGCCTCACTATCACTAGGATGTGCCATAGGACCGGAACCCGAGGATTTTTGGCATGCCATGTCATTTCCTCCGAAATATTCTTTGCCGCATAAAGCCTTTGTAATCGTGGTGTGATTGGAAAAATATGTTAGGACCTTTTCCGGAATAGTTTGCCTCTAGGAGTCTACTTGTAGCGATCACACTCACATATACTACACTTGAGTAAATGTGCGTCGCCTTTCCAAAAAATAGCATACAACCGCTACTGCATGCATGTATCTTTTTCATGTGGGGAGTTGTAGGCCCTTAAGAACTTTCTTAGTATCATAGAAAGTTCTACTCATTTGGTTGTTATTTGGAATCGTTTCATTCGGATGAGATGCAAATCCATCAATGCACTGTGTGGTAGATTGTACTCACACTTCAAAGATGTTATTCTCGATGCCATCTCCAAGACGGATACTTGCTCCCTTCGTACAACGGGCTCTTGTTGCACTTTTAAGGAGCTCAAAAAACTTCTTAGCTTCGACATTTGGCTCCTCTTCGACATTATTTGTTTGCTCATTGTTTGGATTTTCTTCATTATGTCCAAGAGCATCTACAATCATGTCCCGATAAGGATTCGATGGCTCCGTTGGGGATTCTCCGAACAATTTTCCCGTGACATATCCAATCAAAATAGTCATGAGAAAATTCTTTTTTATAAAGATGTTCTCTAACTATGTCAACATCAAAAATCGCTTGTTGTTACACCTAAGCATGAACATCTAATTTTCTCAGCCTTCTTTAAATTTATGATTTTGTTGTGCGAATGCAATAAATTCTCGAACTCCATTCACAAACTCGTGCCTTGAGAAAGCGTCCCTCAAGCCCATACATCCAACTACGTTCTCTTCGTTTCATGATACTCAATTCTACACATCTCAATTAAAATAGTATTACTAACATACTCTAAGATCAACATCATTTACTACATTAAACTTGATTCACATCAAATGAACATAGAATTATCACACATGATGTTAAAAATTAGAAGTTATCCGATAAGTCAAATTAAGGTAATATCACCCCGATATCAATTTTTTACATATACCACCATTAGTCTATCATACTTACAAAGATCCAGAAAAATAAGAATTTCTGACACAAATGGTAACAATCTAAGAATATCTACAAATGTGATAAATATGTACATCTCTTATAACCCCGACTTATAGGTCTTTTTCCAATATAACCCCGACTTTGTGCACCCGTCTCCGATAACCCCGAACTTGGTTTTTGTCATTAAACCGGACCGAATTTGTAACATCGTTAACTAGGTTTGGCTTTTGCTAAATTCATCTCTTTTCTCTCTTGTTCTTCATCTCTTCACTCTCTTATTCTTCATCTCTTCATCAATTTTTCCCATATTGAAGTAGTTATGGTGTCACCCCAAACCGAGCCTCAATTTTTTTGGATCGTGGGTAAGTGATATTGAAGGAGCCTCGATTATTGTTGTTGTGGTCAGCGTCCCCGTAATCAAAAGAGTAGGAGGGTCATTAGAGATGTAGAATGAATCGCCTTTAACAACAAAAAAAAGGAAATCAACAAAATAAAAATATATAGGAGGAAACCCCCCCTCCCACACCCACGGCCAACCGACCACCACCTCCCCTACTCCCCCCTCTTTGTTCCCACCCTAACCTCCCCCTATGGTGAACCACCATTCATCATCTTCCACCTTCATTTTTGTCTCCTGAAATTTGTCTATAAATGCAATGTAAGAACTCAACTTAGAATCACAAACTCAAACCACAAAAAAAAAAATCACAAAATTTCTTCCCCTCTCACCGCACCACCGGTGCCACTCACCACCGTGCGCACCACCTTTTGCGCAACAACCACCACCCTTTCACCGACGGAACCACGCCGTCCTCGCCGCGACCCACGCCGCACTCCATTCCCGTCAGCTGCTCTAATTCACAAAATTTCTCGAATTTGATTTTGTGGATTTTTTCTTTTTGTTTTGTTATGTTTTAGATTAAAGTTTTGATTTGGAGAATTGATCGAGGAAAAAAAAAGAGAATGATGGGCTTGAGAAGAGATGAAGAACAAGAGAGAGAAAAGATGAAGAACAAGAGAGAGAAATAGGTGGATTTAGCAAAAAGTCAAACAAAATTAGAGAGTACTTAACGCCGTCTCTAATTCCGTCCAATTTAATGACAAAACCAAGTTCGGCGTTATCTGAGACAGTGGTCGCAAAGTTTCGGGGTTATATTGGAAAAAAGTCCTATATGTCGTGGGTACCCGAGATAATATCCAATATTAATATGTCAAAAGATAAAAATATGGAGCCGTCCACAATTACATGCATCCAAATAGTGGACACCAAATAAGATTAGATAAAATACAAAAGCTTGGTGACATTCTTTTTATGTCTCATCTTCCTATTTCTAGCTTTTCACTCTTATTCACTCTAAAAAACACATGTCTCATCTATAATATCATTTGATTAGGCTTACGTTTGGTTTAATTACTCACACTATAGAATGATTCAGTGATTTATCTTCAAAAGTAATATTTACTTTAACATAATGACAATGAAGGCACAATAAGTAATTAACATTATGAGTAAGTGTGAAAATTTTAAAGCATAGAGGTCAACATCAGATGATACACATAGAACATACAATAAGGCAAACCAACATAACTTTTCTTTGACATAATGAAGCCCTGATTATTAAAGTAAATATTTTCTTTAACATAATGACAATGAAGGCACTGGTTTACTTCAACATGACTTTTCCTCCTACCAAAATCAAACATGGCTTATATCAACTCAATCGAATCAAAAATTCATTCACAATCACGAAAATGGAAGAAAAATAGCGAAAATGGAATCCAGATTCATACTTTTTGAAATAACTCCAATACATTATAAATTATTAATTAAAGAAAGAAATAAGTTTTACACTTGTGATTGCCCGCTACAGTGGTGGTTGGTGAGTCAAGAAGAGAAGAAGAAAATCCCTCACGGTGGTGGTTAGTGGGGCAAAACAAACCTAGAAGACCACGAACGAAGAACATCCTAATTACGACTTGATGGTGGCAAGGCGGTGGCGCCACGAGTCAAATCGAAAACCGTGCGGCGGCGACAACGAATTTCAAACCAAAATGAATTTGAGCAAGAATACCACCGAGATTTGGTTTCTCGAATTTCAAAAAAAAAAGAAAAGAAGATGTACTTACATGACAACCGAGCGACGCCGACAACGCCAAGTACATTCACCGGTGACGGCAGCGGCGTGAATTTGAGAAACAATAGAGAGAGAGGGCAGTCGGTTTCTCCAAGGCAAACTTAGGGTTTTTTTTTTATTTACTGATTAAAACATAGTGGAAAGATGTTAACGTGGGAGTTAAAAATTATGAAATTATCGAGTAGTTAATTATCGACCGCCGGGCGGACGGTCTGAATCACCAATCACAAAAACAAACCGTCGGAATTCGCTTGGGAATTAGCTTGAGCACGTGAGGCGGTCTGTAAAATTTTTCTGCGGACGGTAATAAGCGTCCCCTTATAAAACATCAGATTTAATAATTCAACAACCGATTTGTCCGCGGTGGGTTATATTCGGTCTAAATCAACGGATTTTAGTAGTGGAGGTTGAGGTGACCTCACAATCCGATCAAGATGCGTGTCCATAAGTTGATAAAAAGTAAACATCTTTAAAAGAGTGTTTAGGATAACTAATTACGATATTTTTTAATTCAATGACATTATCATGGTGAACATTCCGTAGAATAGTAATTTCCCTTAGTGTTTTCACTGCATCAATTGAATTGTCAAACGCATTGATAATTTTTTTTGATGGCAACTCTTTCTTTAGTTTTTGTATCAAGAGAAGAACAAACAACCCCATAAGATCCATTTCCTAAAGGTTTTATTGGTATGTATGTCGTGATCACGCCAAATATGGTGCTACAAACCCATACTCTAAAAACATGCCTTTTGTTGAACACAATCCTTTATAACTTTCTCACAAAAATAAAGAAAGATGTTCAATGAATGGATGAAGCTGACAAACTGGAAGTAGCGTTAGTTCTTTTTCTAACTTTGCCTTTACATCTACCTTTTTACCTTTATTTATAAGCATGACTTTCTTTGTAATGTGGACTTCCAAACCGCCTTGTAACTCCCATCCTACTAGGTTTATGATTATCAACTCATTTTAATTGGTTTAAACTTAGATAGAGACTCCAGGGGTCTCGTCATACATGAGCAACGTGAGCGACTCACACGTGCGGACTAATTTTCCTAGTGGCATGCACGCGACCTACCTAGCTTCACACTCCCGTTGGAAGACTAGATCAGGCACCCTGACCAACTTTCTATGCTAAGTGGCTACAAAATTTGGCCAAGTGTGGGAGAATGTGTAGATAAAATATTTCTAAAGAATGCTCTTAGATTACTTGAGACGCATTATATGTGTTGGATGATATGTATAAATGAATTGGGATGCCTATTTATAGGCCTCCATCCTACCTTCCCTTAAATCTAGAAAGTCTCCGCACCTCGTCAATTAGAGGGTTCTACACAATGTACTTCCTAGTACGTTCTAGACACTCTACTATATTTATGTACATCCAATACACACTCTAGATACATTTTAGAAGCACCCTAGCCTCGGAAGCTACCTCTAAAATCATGCTGGGCGCTTCTAGAACCTTCCGATGCACCACAACACGAAAATGGTCATACACCATTTCCTATTTCTCGCCCTAAAACCCAAAATGTGGCCCAACCATTGTCTTCATTGGTGCAAAATATGGCGGACCCAAAGTTTGATCCCATTCGAAACTCTTTTGGGCTACCAAATGGCCACGACAAAGAAGGCCATCGCCGGGCCATCGCAGTGGCGCCTGTACCCACTGTTGTCGCCTGCTGGATGCTTTTGAGGTGCCTGATGCCATCCCGTGGACATTCGGACGCTCAGGCCCCCCACCTCTAAAGGGGCCTCACCCTTATATTTTATTTTCTTAGGTTTTATGAGTTTAGATGGAAAAAATACATTTGTTAATCCAAAATTTTTACCCCTAATCTATATACTTTTTTCATATTTCATAGCTTATTTTAGTTTTATCTTTGGTATATCTTTACTTTTTGTTAAATCTTACGTGTCTCTTTGCTAAAGATCAAAATAGCATTGGCCATTAAAAAAGTTAATAATTTTTTCAACCATTTTTAATAAAAAATTAAATTAGTTATTAATAGTGATTATGGATCCGTTTTATAGCCCTATAAGACTTCCATATTTAAATTTAATGCCCGGCACAAAGCCTTGAAATTGTCTAAGACGTCTCGATTTTAGTGATAAAGTAAATTTAATTGAAAATAGTGAAAATTATAATATTGCAAAATCGGGAGGTCCTTTCATTAAGGGGCTATTGTGTGTAAGGGGTTAATATATTATATATATATATTTCCAATAAAGGGGTAAGGTATGGTTGTGAAGTGGAGAATATAATAAATAAAGAGTAGATCCATATCTAAAATAAAAGTGTTGCAATTGGATATGAGATGACCGTATTACAAAAAATTTGTGCGATTGATTTGTTTAGGAGGGTGTACTACTATAACTAGTAAACTACTCATTTCTTGAAATGGATTATTAAGTCAAGAGGTTGTAGCCTCAAGTCATAAAAATTGGGTCGTGCCCGCATGCGGCACTTTAATTGACCGATGATTTCTGAACCAAAGCGTCTTCCTTACATACCATAGATTTTGTTCGTAGTTTTGTTATTTGGCTCGCATTTTTACCCGAATACCCGCTTATCTCCTCCGATTCTCTTCCTCGTTTTTTCGACTTATGCCTTTCTTTCGGGCAAGTTTTCTCTCTCTCTTAGCCATCAATCAGCATCTTATTCACTTCATATTTCCGCATCCATCCAATCATTTCCTAATCTTTGTTCTTTTACTTGATGCTAATGTTATTCATGCACGTACCTAGGGTAGGGCAAATGTCCGGGGATCTCCTTCTGGTTAGATGATTGGCTTGGATTGGGCAGGCTTAGAAGCACCTTTTGTTGGAGCAAGAATTGCCAACAATTGACACCTCTATCTCTTAGGATCTAGAGTGCATTAGCATTATTACGCCCCGGGGTTAATGATATTAGGAAAG